>MKGJ01000045.1:52466-74398 GCA_002018255.1 Bretziella fagacearum | reverse complement strand
GAAAAAAGAAAAAAGAAAAAAGAAAAAAGAGCCATAAAAGTTTACATTATATGTACCAAGAAAATGCCATGAAGATAATCTCCAAAAAAGATAAAAAAAAAAATTGAGGTGAACTCGTAATGAGCTCCGATACGGGGAGTCGAACCCCGGCCGCCTCGGTGAAAACGAGGAATCCTAACCGCTAGACCATATCGGATGGTGGGAGGTTCGTGATTGCTGGACTACTACTGGGTACTATAAGCCGGATTGACAGCAGTGCCGCTCAACCTCGGGCCTAAGATGATTTTGATTAACCTCCTATCGTAGTCTCCCGAAGTTTTCCCAGAATCAGTAATCCACCCTGCACCTTGGCCAAGCGCTGCCTAATCAAATTGCATCATAAACCATCCTTGGTGCTTGCTACCTGCGCAGAAAACACGAGGCAGGGGCCAAACCTGACCTCAACTTGCCAATCGACAACCTTCATTGTCCTTTTTTTTTTTTTTTTTTTTTAAATCTCCATCATCTTGCGATACCCGCCACGAGGTTTGCCATCCTTGACTAGTTTGACTTTTTTTTTTTTTTTTGCTCATCAGCGTACGAACATCTTATTTTACGACTCCTCTTATACCCGACTAATGCACCATCTCGTGCTTCCACTATAAAACATTCGCACCGCGCAACCCTTCCCCCTCGATAGACTATAGCCATCGAAAACTACCAATCATCATACAAAACGCCTATACAGCCCCCAAAAGCGCATTACCTGCTCCACAATGCTCAAGATTTGGTCTATGAAGAAGGAGAAGCAGGCAGCCGAGAACGCCGATGCCGCTGCTGGCAAGAAGAAAAAGGTTACCGCCGCTCAATTGCGCGTCCAAAAGGGTATGTTTGCACGCCCATCACATTCTAGTCCTTGGGACGATTCGGAAGTTGGCCACAAACTACATGGTATACTTGGGTATTCTAACTCTCTGCTGCCTCGTTAGATCTTTCCGAGCTCGCACTGGGAACCACCATGTCTACCAATTTCCCCGACCCCGACGATATCCTCAACTTTACGCTCTTTATCCGCCCTGATGAGGGCATGTACCGCGACGGCTGCTTTTCTTTTACCTTTAAAATTCCTCAGAGCTTCCCCCATGAGCCCCCAAAGGTCCTGTGCCGGGAAACCATCTACCACCCCAACATTGACACCGAGGGCAAGGTGTGCCTGAATATTCTGCGCGAGGACTGGAAACCGGTTCTGAACCTGAATGCTGTTATAGTCGGTCTTCAAGTATGTCCTTCAAAACACTGCCCAGTGTTTTCTCCTTTGTGTGTTGGACTTGTTTATACATGCTAACCACTAAACTTTGCAGTTCCTCTTCCTCGAACCTAATGCCAGCGACCCCCTCAACAAGGCAGCCGCCGAAGACCTGCGCAACAACAGAGACGCCTTCATCCGCAATGTTCGCACAACAATGGCCGGTGGTTCATTCCGCAGTCTTTCCTACACTAACGTCTTGAGCCGATGAAGCGCAGCCTGCACACCAACACACTTCCACTAGGAACGATATCACGAATATCACGGCTAGCCCTTCGGTACAGGTACAGTCTACAGGCGCATTGGCGTTTCACAGGAGGGGAGGGCGATTCTTTACATTTATGTTTGCTTCATATATTGGGTGTTTTTTTTTCTTCTTTTTTTTCGGTTTTGTAGAAACTTGGCAGTAATACAGATTTCTATACTAAAACTTTCATCTTTGGGATATTATATATATATAAAGTACCTATAGCCTTCGAGCGAAACAAACATGGTATTAAGGAAATAGTAAGCAATAAGAATAAAGGCTATATAAGCCGACAAGGCGAAAGTAGATCCAATACAAAGACTCGCCTAATCGCCAAGTATATCCCCCCCCAAAAATATAAAGTGGTATCCCCAACGTACACCTAAACGCCTAGCTAAAACAAGAAATGTGCCAAGCGTATCCAAATGTAGGATGAAAGATCGAAACAATTACAAAAACCGTAAAGAAAAGACAATAAATATAGAAAGAAAAAAAAGAATAAAAAAGAATGTAAAAAAACGAAAAAACAAAAAAAAAAAAAAAGAGAGAGAACCGTAGCACGTTGAAAGCATACCTTCGTAGTCGTTTATCGACTTGTCTTCACAGCCAAATCTCACCTGAACGTCCCCCCCCTCTCTCACATACTATACCCTAATGCATGTTACAGTCCTTCCCAGTCTTCAGTCTTGGTACTCATTCGGGAACACTGACTTACTTCCTCCTCATTACGCCCCTTTTTCTTGGGGCTGCCGCCAGTCTGGGTGACTCGTCTCCTCTTTTCACCAGGCTCTGGGCCGCTGAGACCCCCCTTGGCAAGCACGTGTACACGTTCGACCGCAACATGGTCCTATCTCAGTCGCGCCTTGGACACTGCTCTGATTTGCACCCGGTTGGCCGCCCTGCTGGTAACACGAGGCGGCGCGCTGCCTCCGACTCCGCTACCATTGGCACTTCCAGTGCTACCCTCACGTCTAGAGTGCCTCGCGGCACCAGTACTTTGGCCCATCTTCTTAACACCAGCAACCATTTGCATTTTAGGCGTGGCATTTCCCAGTACTGCAGAGCGAGCCCTTCCGCGACGTTCACGGATTTGGGCAAGCGCCTCTTCGCGACTCATAGTCGGCGTCATGGCGGGATTACTCTTGTCAAAAGAACACTCCGAGTTCGTGCCCGAGGACCGGAGTTGACTGCGGAGAGCGTCTGATAGAGTACGGTCATTGGTTTCCTCGCGAAGAGGGACCTTGGTTGTGGTGGTGACCGTCTCTACGGAATGGCTCTCCTCTACAAAAGGAGTCTCCATGGAAACACGGGCATTGACAAAAGAGTCATCCTCAAGCAAAGGAACCGAGCTTCTAACCTCAGGCTCCGGGTAAGGGACGTTGGCACTAGCAGCGCCATCTGCAACAGTTGGGATCCCAGAGATCGAATTCTCATCTCTGTCATCATCAGCCTCGCTGTGGTTAGCACGAGGAGCGTCAAGTAGCGACATAAGCGACACACGATCCTTGGCCATCACGGCGGCAAACGTAGGGGCATCAAGAAAAGGTGAGCGCGCATAGCAGCTGCCAACATCAGAGCTAGCATGGCGGTCAAACTCGAGGCTGTCGTCTACATCCATAATACCGTCCACAACAACCTGACCAGATGCCGCCGCAAGCTTTTGTGCCTCATCCTCGGGCATGGTACGCAAGATACCCTCACTAGGACGACAGTAGACGGTTGAGACACGACGACGACTCTTCTTAGCAGGCGGCGGCGCTTCACTCATATGTGATGTCCTGGCAGAGGATTCTGACTTGTACAAGGCCAGAGTGTTGTCTTCTTGGGACTCGGAATTACGAGAGAGGCCGGAGCGTTGCACGGTTGACTCCATTCGTAAATCGTGCTGAAAATTCACATTGCGAACTACGCTACCAGAAGAGCCCTGAGATGAGGTGCTAGTATAGAGTTGAGGACTCGATGCCTTGGTAGAACAAGTTAAAGGAACAGATGAAAGGGATGGAAAGATTGGCGCAGGTGATAGTCGTGAGGAGGAAAATGAACCTTGTGATGTGGGCACAGCAACGTTTGCACTGGCCGACAAATGGTTAGAACGGTAGTAGTAGTTGTTGTTGTTGTTGTTGTTGTTGTTGTTGTGGTCAACTTCCAGAGATTCAGTGGCCATATCCACATCCTCATCCTCATTGTGCTGAATTTCTGGCATGTTAGATGCTGCCTGTAGCTCGCGGATTGTTTCGTCACGCTCCCTTCTTAGTTTCTCAACCTCTTCAAAGACGCGTTGTTCTTCTTCTCTCTCTTTTCTGTTCTCCTCTTCCTCCATGCGCTTCTTCTCCTCGGCGCGAAGTTCCTTGATGCAGGGGCAGCAACGGAGTTGGCATTCCATTTGCATGAAATCCAGAACCTCCTGCGCCCGATCGGCTCTCTGGCGCTCCCAGATAACCTGTCTGCTCAGCTCTTCAATCTCCAACTCGGAGGCTTCGGACGAGATGATGTCCATGGTCGAAATAGAGACACGGCCACCGTGGAAACGCTTAACTCTCTCGGTAGCCTTGTTACGAGGCTTCTCGACAAGAGTGGAAGGGGTATGCTCGAGGGCGGGCAGTTCCCGAGTCTTGCATGGAGTGGCAAACTCATCATCAGGCTCACAGGCCGGCAGAGCTACCATTCCTTCGGCAGCAATGCGCGCAACTTCTTCCTTCTTAGCGACGGCCCTAAATGAGTCACGCTCCGCCTCAACGACCTTGATCCGTTCGCGCGCGCGGTCAAGCTCCTCCTGTACTCCCACAATCTGATATCTAGCCGTGAAGGCTTCTTGTTCGCGAGCCTTGCTTCGTTCCTTTTCACGAGCAAGGGATTCGTTTGCAATCTTGAGAGCGTCGCGAGCGGTCTTGAGCTCTTCTTGTAGTTTAACGGTGGCGGATGAAGCTTTAAAAGATTCTTTACGATGGCGGCGGAGCTCCTTCTCCCAAAGCTCCTGGGTATGGGCGTAGGTCTCTTTGGCACGTGCATGTTTATCCTGCATATCGCAATCATATATATATGAAATTTATATATTAGCTTTACAGTCATTATGAGGGGGAGGATGGAATGACTGCATAACTACTCACCATTATTGCATCAAGTTTCTCGCAAACTTTACGCTCACGTTCGACACTATCATCAATTTTGCGTCCAAGATTTCTAATTTCTTCACGATATCTTTTCATCTCTGCTTCGGCCTCTTCGCGGGCAATGTTTGCCCGTTGGAGGGCTATGGCATCTCGGTTCTCCTTGTGTGACTCACAATCTTCTCGGTATTCACGGGCGCTTTCTTTTGCGTATCGTCTCTCAATGCTCTGCTGTGATTGTGCGCTAAGCGAATTGAACTGCGAGATCTTTGAGGAGACAGCACTGTCATGAAATTCACTCCGAGGAGCATTGGGGACATCGCGGTTAACCCGATCAGGAGAGGCGGGTCGAAGGCCACCGGCAGAAGAAGTCGGGGTAGATCCCCGTGGTTGGCGCGTTGGTGATTCCATTTGGTGATTTATGGTTGAGTATGTTGCCGGTTCGTTAATGGATATACAGAGTTCGGGTCTGTCTCTATTCTGTACACAAGAGAGTGGTGGTGATGAGTGATGGATGGCGGCGAATATATTGTACAAGGAGAGTCGGGCAATTGATAAACGGTGTTCTGTCGGCGAGGACGAACTCGGGCGATTGCGTCTATGCCAATTACTAAAAAGGCTGACTGTGACTGACGTAGAAGCCTAGAGCAGGTCAAGCTACAGTTGTATTTTTTATTTTTATTTTTATTTTTATTTTTTCAATCGTCGTAAACAAATCCGTGCGTGGTTCGTGTCGGATTTTTTTGGTTTACTACAAGGAGAACCATGTAGATGATAAGGACGTGTTTACGTGGTGATGGTGGTGGTGATGGTGATGGTGGTGGTGGTGGTATATCGCGTAAGTACTAAGATTAACGAGGGGTATCAAGTATGTAAGAGGTGAAAAGTGAAGAGGGCTCGCGATAGTTAGAACCGAAAGGTAGAAAAAGATATAGTGCGATGATGCGATGATGCCCGTCGGCCAAAAGGAGGGTGTTGAATTACAGCCAAAAGTGAAGTACAGTTCTCTCAAGATTTGTAGAGGGACAGGCCTGTTTACATTCAAATCACGCCTAGATGTGGATGACAAACACAAGTCACATGATGTGTTGCAGGGGTGAGGGGAATTGTATGTCCTAACAAGGAAGTAAGTTTGTAAACTCAGAGGCAGCAATGTGTGGCGTCAATATGACCCGCTTTGACGTTGATGGGGCAACAATGAATCAATTGTGGGATATATATGCACTGAAGCATTCCAAGAAGGGAAGGCGACGCCACAAATCATACAGTCTCACAGTTTACGTTACAGTGCCGATATCTAGATATACTGTGATATTATCCTATTTGTAACACTGCCGCCACAAAGTCTCGTGATCATACCAGGCCAGGCGAGAAGAGTATGTCCCAAGTTTGAAATAACAGCGCAAAGTCCATTTAAAATCCTATCCCCAAGATATGCAACCTCCCTCCTGCACCCAAGGCTCTCTTCTTGAAGTTAGGTAACTTGGTCTATCTCACAGTCAGATCATCCATCTGTCATCTGTCATCGCTTGTCTTGAATACCAGCCAATTCGCGCCGCCGAGGCAAAGTTCTTGTTTGGAGACCAGTTTTACTTTGCTTCACTTGTACAAAATTGGAATATTTTTTTTCCCTTCTCCCTCATAATCACCAATATCGTCCCATCTGCTTTTCAATATGACCGACTCTACCATCCGTCAGCGCAAGCCTGTTGCGGCCATCGATTCTTCTCCACCATCGTCTCCAAGCAAAACTTACCACAAAAAGAAGTCCACCAGAGATCTTATCCGTGAAGAAGACCGTACCACTTCTAGCTCCATCATTATCGATACCTTCCGTGTCATTGTATTCCTTATCCTAGTCAGTTGCGGCGTGAGCTATGTGACCTCGGGAGGCAAGAGTATGTTCTGGAGCAACGAGGCTCGTCCTAGATATCTCCATACTCACTACTGGAAGACTAAATTTGTGCGTAACATCCATCTCCCCATATTGCATTATCCGCCAAAAGCTCTTTGTCTAACATTGATATTGTTGCATCATCAGGCCCAACCTATCTACCTTAATCCACAACAGCTTGCCACCTACGATGGCACCAATCCATCCCTTCCTCTATACATCGCTCTGAACGGGACCATTTACGATGTTTCACCCAGTCGTCGCATCTACGGTCCCGGTGGGTCGTATCACGCATTTGCTGGTGCCGATGCCTCCCGCGCCTTCATTACCGGCTGCTTTGCCACTGATGTGACGCCGGATCTGCGCGGTGTTGCGGCCATGTTTACTCCTGTGGATGACCCAGAGATTGATCATCTTTATAGTTACGATGCCCTCCAGAAACTCAAGGAGGAGGAGGCAAAGTGGGCTCAAGAACAGGTCGACAAGGCCCTGGGTCACTGGATCAAGTTTTTCCAAAAGAGCGACAAGTACATCAAGGTCGGGTATGTCCAGCGCGAGGACAATTGGCTTGAAAAGCTTGAAACGCCACCACCACCACTCTGCGAACAGGCTCTACAGAGCCGCCCCAAGAGAAAGGCACCACCAGGTGATAACTAGGAACGACGGCCCAGGATCCGGGGTTTTCATATTGGTTTGAAGCCCATATTCACATAAACAGGTAATAATATAATACAATTGGGGATAACGCACAATATGTTGTAAAAAGTTTCAGTGATTTACTTATCAGACATTAACACTACATTTGACAAGGAACAAATAACGATATCCTATAAATACCCCGGCCCAGTGGGAGCATCCCGAGTAGGATATTCCAGAACATGCCGCAAACCCCCCCCCCCCTATCCCGGAAAACCTTGTGAACGAGCGCCATATTATCCAATGGCCCGGTTCACTCCGAGTTTGCACTAATAAATAAAATAAAAATAAAAAGAGGAAAAGAGGAAAAAGGGGAAAACAAGAGGGAATCAGAAGAGAGAAGAAATGCGAATACGCCATTATTGCACCAAACGAATCAGCTACCACCAACCTTGAATCGCCGTTTACAGCAAAAGGACAGCAGCAGCCAGCAGACCAGGGACAGCCAACTTGGGAGCAGCAGCAGCAGTCGCAATAGGCTTGGTAGCGTTGACAGTGCCGGTAGGTCCAGCAGAGCCAACACCAGTGCTAGAAGCAACACCCGAAGGGACGGGAGCCAGACCAGGGGTACCGCCAGAGACCTTGCCATCAGAGGGGACCTTGGCAGTCTCGACATTAGCGGCAGCGTTCTGGTAGGCAGAGAGCGAGCGCGAGCTGTTGGCTGCAGTGTTCTCGTTGATGACCATACTCATACCACTCTGGCAGTGCTTACCCTGGCCACAGTACAGCCAGATGGGCTTGGTATCGTTGATGGTAATAGAGTAAACAGGGATTTCACCCTTGGCGAGTGAGGCAGCGACAGGGACGAAGCCCGAGTGGAAGCCCGAGGCACCAGTGTCAGAGATGGGGACACAGGGGCTATCAAAAGTGGATTGGGTGACGGTGTGGTTACCGGCCAGGAACTGGAACTGGACCACAGAGCCAACAGGGGCCACAATGTTTTCGGGGAAGAACTTGAAGATATTCTTGCCAGTAGCATCCAGGCCGACACGAACAGCAAAGGTCTTGATGCCGTTGGCGCTACCGGTGGTGGTATCTGATTATATATGTGTTAATATAGACATCTCTATAGTTGGCATCAATGTGTTTGTCAGTAGCGTCATACCAGTGGTAGTAGCCATGGCGGTGGAGGCCAGAGCGGCGATGAAAGCGTTCTTGAACTGCATTGTGGTTTTTTTTTGGTTTGGTTTGGTTTGGCGGATTGATTGTGGAAGTGGGATACAGAAACTAAAGAGACTTCACAGAAGTTCAACGAGTATTATAGTCGTACGTAGAAAAAAAAAAAGAGACAGAACAGACTTCCAACTAATAAATGTAATATGTGATATAACAGCGACTAGCGCAGGGTTTGGCCCGAATGATTGATGATGTAAAAAAAATATAAGGTTGGAAGTGAGGATGGAAGTGGTGAAGACTGGCGTTACTGGAGAAGGGAGGGGGAAAAAAAAAAAAAAGAAAAAGAAAAACAACAGAAATAACTAAAAGACACCAGCGGGTGATCTCCATTATATATAGATCTCTCTCTCTCTCTCTCTCTCTCTCTCTCTCGTCCTTGTTCTCTCTCCATCATGAACTCGGTTTCTCAGTGTGGAAACATGGACTGTCTGAAACATTTAGGGAATGATCTTTCAAAGCAAACTCTTGGATCAGTCAACCAAAAGAATAATACCACTCTATGCTGCAATGCCTTCCCACATCTTGTCTCCTAACAAATAAATAACCGTAAACGGGCTAATTATTCATGGGTTTCCAGAAAGGCAACGGGCGTGGGCACATACACTCGTCTTCCATTTCAAACATCCACTCATCACATCACCGTGTCTGGTTTTGTTCTTCACAAGCTAGGGCCCTCGTTTCCTTGGTCCGCTTCTTCTGGTAACCCCAACACAGCCCAGACACGCTGTTACATTCCCCAAACACTCACAGCCCCTCTCCTCCCCCCGTCCTGATCCGGACCCGAGCCTATACCCTTCCACAGTCCGGTTTTGCTTACCGCTCTTAAGTAGGTCTATTGAGACAAGCTTAAGTCCTTCGACAGGTTTTGTATTGGTGGTGTGATTTAGTCTCGCATATGCCTACTTATAGTTAGGTCGTGAATGTATTACTGGGTCAGTACAACTCTGGACTTCTCATAATACAACGTTTGCCAACCTTGAGAGGAAATATTTCATATCCGCTCATCATGAAAGACTCATGAAATTTGTCTTATGCTGAAGAACTTGGCTATTTGGGGAATATTAAAGTTAGTAATCCCTAAATTTTCACGATACCTTCACCCCAACTTGTAACAGCCCGCCGGCCCAATGGGAGACCTCTCTATCCCCNNAAAAAAAAAAAAAAAAAAAAAAAAAAACGTTCGTATGGCTGCATCATGTTTTCTCTACTTTGTCCAGAGATGCTTTTCTAGGTTAAGGTTTAGTGTGATTTGGTCAACACAACACCCCCCCCAAACCAAGCTTGTTTTGTTTCACACACACACCCCCCCAAACCCCGTTTCAGGTCTCCGAATACCTGGTACTTAACCCATACGTTACATAACCCTATAGGTTCTGCCTAAACAACACTATGAAAATAAAAATAAACAAAAGCCTTAAACTCCAACAACATACATTCCTCATGCCCACTACTTTTACTATCGACAAAAAAAAAAATCATGAGCATGTTTATCCGCCGTCAAGTTTCGTCTCCACAGGATTTCAATTAGCACATTGTCTAAACAACGCTTCTCAAGGAACGTTAAGGACGAACACATTGCACATGAGCAGGTTGGTGCGTATAGCTAGCTATACGAGGGTACCAATATCTGTGAGATGGAGAATATATGGGATAAATATAGTTTATAAAATTGGGAAACCAAAATATGTTCCCTCAAAGGGCCGTCGTACTGTTGAATCCGATAAATACACCTGTGTGCGATGTATGGTGCTTCTCCCAACCAGATATTCTCGAACCGTCAACTATTTATTGGTGGGCTGATATTGAGCTTGACATGAATCGATGCTGTCTGTCACTTTAAAAGTCAAGTAGCAGTTGAGGCGCCAACCGCTCTAGATCTTCAACCTGACATAGCGCAACCTTTGTCAGCTGTGATATAATGTGCAATAGACGACGGCTATCTTACCTCTAGATACTTTCCATTTCTCTCCGCCGAAGCCCTCATCAACGCCTCCCTAATGAAGACATCTAAAAACCTCCCAACTGCTCGATTCGCATCTTTCGAAACACGCGTAGTCTCCTTCTCAAATAGCTCATGGAGAATGCGCGTCACGAGTTCATCCGGCACCTGTAGAGGCATCTCGTCTTGAGATGCCTGTGAAAGAATGGTATTATCGGCAGTCCTGGACATGTTGTTGTAGCTGATTCGATGGGTAGCAGCAAGGTTTGGTTTGTTTGTTGATCAAGAAGAAGAAAAGAAGGAAAAAAAAAGACGTGACAAGGCTGTCAAAGATCAACAAGGCTGCGACAAAGCACCAATGTTGGGATTTTTCCCCCTTGCGTGACGTTTGCAGCTGAGCTGGAAAAGACAGTAAGAGATGAAGCCATGAATGGAGTATTCACATGTCGGACGGGATAGCAACCTATCGCGCTTAATGATAACCTAAAGGGTTGTTCAGCGCGTTTCTTCCAAGCTACAACTAACAAGTGGCCTGATGTTTACATACGCTACTGTTACAGTTTGTCACACGCAAATGGAAATAACACACTACCAGAAACAAAATTACTCCGCAACTTTGGAATCCGATGCTGCTTAAGATCTGGAGACGGCTTGGCATGTAAGTGTTCTACTTGTTGAGTGGGCAAATAAAGTTAAAGAAGACGGCATGTCACGTTGGTGGGTTGCACATCACGATCTGTTCTGTACCTGTACCTGACCGATATGTTCACCGGGGTTTTTATTTTTTATTGTTGGAAATTTCTTGTTAACCCCAATTTTCACAAGCAAAACACCCCCCCCTACTAAAAGAAACCCAAAAGTGTATACATTCACGTCGAGAGGTAGAGAATTTAACAAAGGTTGAAAATGCGATTCATTTTTGTATGAGTTTGTTGTACACACAGACAAAAGCGGCGTCAGCCTTTTTTTGGGGGGGGGGCCAATACACTTCGTCCAATCAACTAGTCACATCACACCTCTATCCCGACCAATTCCAGAAGTCTATCACTATCACTATATTCCACAAAAAGACCAATTAACTAGTAGCCAAGTGGCCTAGTAACAACTCTAGTCCTCTCTCCAAAGCCGAGTTCATCTCCCCGTATTCTCTCCTGTTGGGCGATTCGCTTATTTGTAAGCCTTGCCAAACAGGATGACCTGAAGCTGGTCGTAGATGGACAGGACACCAGCACCGGCAACACCACGGAGAATGTTGGCACCAGCACCCTTGAACAGGGACTTGACACCCTCAGCAGCAACAATCTGCTTGGCGGCGTCAAAGGACGACTTGTACTTGACGGCCTCACCCGAAGTCATCATCATGCGACGACGGATAGTGTCCAGGGGGTACGAGGCGATACCGGCAGCGGTGGTGACACCCCAGCCCAGGAGGAAGGAAGCCAGGAAATTGTTGGCCAGGGGACCGACCAGGACAACAGGCTTGATGGAGTCGTACAGACCAAAGTACAGACCACGGTAGACAACAATACCCAGAACGGAGGGCATGAAGCCACGGTAAAGACCGGCAATACCGTCAGAAGCCAGGGTCTTGCGGTAGACATCAACCAGACCGTTGAACTGGCGCTCACCACCCTTCTTGGCCGACTTGGCGTCGTTGGCCAGACGGGTACGGGCGTAGTCCAGAGAGTAGACGAACAGCAGCGAAGTGGCACCAGCGGCACCACCCGAAGCCAGGTTACCGGCCATCCACCAGGCGTAACCGTCACGGTCCTTCTTGAAGCCAAACATCTTCTTGAACTTGTCACGGAAGGCAAAGTTCAGGGCCTGCGTAGGGAAATAACGGATGACGTTGGCAGTGTTACCACGCCACAGGGACATGATACCCTCATCGGCAGCGGTACGCTTGAAGCATTCAACGATACCATTGTACTTGCGGTCAAGACGACCCTGCTTGATCATCTCATCCTGTAGGAGTGAAGGATAATGGTTAGCTGATGTTGACGAAGCGATACATTTTGATAATCGGGCCAAGGACTAACCTGGTTCTGGATCAGAAGCTTGACACGCTCGATGGGGGCGGCAGCAGTCTTGGAGACAGCGGCAGAGACACCACCCACTAAAAAAGAGGGTTAGTAAGTGTTCCATCGTTCGGCTTGGGTTGAGATATCAATGCTTATCTCGGGCATATCGGGATGCCGAGATCTGTGCTCGATTTTTTTTTTTTTCGTGGACGCGTCGAAATAAGAACCCAACTGAGTCGACTCAAGTTTTGCGAGGAAAGTTTTAAACAAGTAAAAACATACTCAGGAAGTCGGCCAGGAAGGGCTGTTGTGAAGAATAAAAAAGTTAGCATGACTTCTTAAGTGTTGATGTTGTAATCCAACACAGAGATGTTCAACTTTGGAAATGCCCCTCTTGACAAATCCCACATCAAAGATGTAAACTTTTCTTTGAACTATTGCGCTAGTTGAAAGAACAAATTGATACCCAATTGGCACAATTGAAGCTATCGTGAAGCAATTGATGTTTTCAGAAATGTCTATTGGGCGAGGTTCGTCTGCAGCTCGCGTCGATCGTTGAGCCGCCCAAGATTGGTGGTTCCCCTCTCTCGCAAGGTTGGTTCACATCAGAGGGTTGGAAATTTCTTACCGGCATGCCCAGGACGGTTTGAGGCTTCTCAGACATTGTGACTGGGGGTTTTTTTTTTTTTGTGTGTGTATGAAAACAAAGAAGAGAGGGGAGAGTGGTCGATGATAGAAAGTCGAACGTCCGACTGCAAGCTATGAGGATGACAAAAAATAAGAAGAGAGAGGAAAAAAAAAGAAGGGAAAAGGAAGAGAAAGAAAATCCTGCTCAGAGGCTTTTTGGCTGAGGACAGCTTTTGAGCGATTCTTTCCGGGCCTCAGGGATCCTCGGCAAAAGTGGGTCCATAGCCAATTGGAGCCCACCACACTCGCTGCTAGGACAACTTTGCGCAACTGCACAATACAAAGAGACTATTGACGCCTGAGGCAACGAGAGAGATGTTAGACTACTACTTTCCTGAGCGATTTACGGGGTTACAAGACGCTGAAAGCCCCGTAAGCTTTGGGATGGTCATAAGCTAGCGGTTGGTGCGAACTTCGTCATCCCCTAAACTAACTCAGTAGTTTTAGTAAAGAGTCCCGATTCAATCCGAAGGGTCCTGGACTGTAGTACTACTTGGCCCCGTTGCCCCCTAGAGACGGCATGAGGGGGAACTGGGGGGGGGGGTCTTTGTTGATGTTGTAGCGGCCCAATGGTTAAATTCTTTACTTGGGTTCCAAGCATGTGAGAGCCATTCTATGCTTTCCATTGGTCGTGAGGGTTGGCGTTTACACGTGAAATTTCTGCAGATACGCACAAAATTGATTTTTTTCTCGTTTGTATTTTTTAAAAAAAAACCCTTATATATAAATAATTTTTTAATTTCTTTACAAGATTCTCACATGCGGCTTGCCCAATCTCCTTTCAACATACAATATTCGATACTAGGCTGGCTGGGATTGAAGCTTCTCATCATTATTAGTGCTCCGGCCTGTCTACCCCCCGCATAGGCGCTGGGACACAAGTTCAGTGCAGGTTTTATCACTTAGATATCACATTTATGTCTCGTTTTCAGCCTCAGTTTATCCTCAGGAACCTTTTGAACACAAACTCACCCACCTTTCGTACTGGCCACCTCCTATCAAGTCCTTTTGTCTGACAAGCACCTCCGTAACCTTTTTTCTTCCTCAATGGAAAAGAAGAAAACAAACCCTGTCACCGGACTTCGCATAATCGAAAACACGACGTGGTATATGAGATAATCCGCCCCTCCTACGAAATGAGATATCACAATCATTCCGCCCTCATACGCACGTCTAGCTTTTCACCCATCCAGAACCCCTGGAGTCAAATAGGTGAACATGCTCTTCAAATCCCTGCTTCAGTTGTTGCCAGCAGCTTCCATTGAATCCGACATCAAAAATCACCCAAGCAATTCACTCATATCCCCACCAAGTAACACATCACGTGCCTATGGGAATCCACTGACATCTTGGCAGTCCGCAAAATCCTCATTCCCCCAGACATCTATGAACTAGGCTAGTAATCCTCGACTAGAGTCGCCTATGTCATTCAGTTGGCTTAGCTGACGAACAGCTGGCGCCATCATGCCCATGAAAAAACAAAAGAGAAAAACTAATTGTGGAGATTTGTATGTACAGGGGGTATAACCCTATAAATGGCAATCGACTCAAGAACTCGTGATATTTTATATAATCTTCAACATTTATCTTACAATATCTAAGCAAATCATTGTTATACTATAACCTAGATGATTAGGAATGAACATGAACACCGGTCTCTTCAGCAAGTAGTGCGCTCAACGAAGAGCCATCACGAAGATATATCCAATCACCACCAGCATCATTTTCAACATAGTCATATCTCTTCGGGCCACTGAGAGGCGAAGACAGCCATATTTGCTTGTTAGGAGGTTGCTTGTTGATAACGTAGGTTCCTATGCGTGCCAAAGATATTGTTAAGACACCACTCTGTATTTTGTCAGTTTTGTTTACCATGAAATGTGTGTACATATGTAGGTAGTGTCCATACCGAGAATTCGACGTCAACATCTTCGCGCAGATCTTGGACATCTTCATACTTGGTGCAAACATTGTCCAAATACTCATCCGAAAGCTCATGATATTCGCCATCTGAGAGAGACTTGGCCTTAAAACTAGCTGGAGAGGCCCCCGGCACTGTAGGAGGTATGGCGTTGGAGATCGTCGATACCGAAAATCCTCTAGAAATCGGATGTTGAAGAGTTGGAATGTGCATCGAGGCGACAAAAGTAGATCGGCTTGAACGGGCCAACCCAGCGCGCAAAGCATGAGACATAGCTCTAGAGCTGAACATTGTGACCAATGTCTCAGGCCGTAAGTCGATGTAGGGATTGTTATAGAGGAGAGGTATGTAGACAGAGCTTTAGAGCTATAGTTGGAGTGATATCTTGAGTTGGAGCGATAGTAAATGGATTGATCAACCAAAGTCATATGAGATAAGCACCCGTTTGGTTTCAGTGCCCCCCATAATCACAAGTCGTGATACAAAGGGATTCTGATACAACCATGATGCGCCACATAACGCCACACAACATATGCAAACCGCTTCCTAGGAAGTGGCGCAAGCTTAAGGTTGACGTAAGTAGATGGAGCGCAAAAGCGCAATATGGCGACCTTGCATCACCTGAAAGTTGTCACCACGAGCCAAGTTGCCATGATCAACGCGTTTCTTGTCTTCAACGGCCAGGGCCAACCTCGCTTAACAAAGTTCTATACCCAATTAGTACGTTCCTAGATCTTGCCCTAGATTTCGACCCCGCGCTTAACTCAGTTGCTAATTTATGCCCGTGATGATAGGATACAAGCATACAACAGAAGTTGATATCAGAGATATTCTCGCTTGTTTCTGCGCGGCCCTCCGGTAGTTGTAACTTCCTTCCGCTACCTCCGCTCTTGGCCCCTACTTCGACAGACGTCTCCTCCGCCAACGATGTCCCGTCACTCGTCACATACCGCAACTATGCGACACTATACTTCATTGTAATTTCCACGGCAACCGAATCACCCTTGGCACTGATCGATTTGATCCAAGTTTATGTTGAGGCTCTGGATAGACTTTTCGAAAACGTTTGCGAATTGGATCTGATCTTCAACTTTGAGACCTTGCATGCGGCGCTAGCTGAAATGGTCGTTGGTGGCATAGTAGTTGAAACTAATCTGGATAAGATTGTCCAAGGCGTGAGGGCGTTGGGAACTGTAGCAAAACGACCCGTTAATGAAAAGGCTAGCGCTGTGGCTACAATGGGCCTTGGTTTCGGCTGGACCGGACGCTAAAGAACATCATATATCCGTCTTTGAAATATAGACCGACGGTAGTCACGACATTACGATCACATCTCAAATCAATACATTCCCAAGACACTAAGAGCGAGAATGGTATGTGATATATTTCGGCTGTACATGGCCGCTTGTCGGCCTCACGGCTGAATCCACCATATGAGCAAAAGAGACCCGAGGTTGGTTAATGTATGACCCTAATCATGAGTGCTGTTGTGTAGTGTGTTCCGTGATTCCAAATGACATGACTATACAAGTCACTAGGGCTGTAACTTAAGTACTGGGAGCAGCCTTTGCGTTAGCCTCGGCCTCCTTGGCCGCTTTCTGAGCATCCGCACGCTCCTTGCGATCTTTGGTGATGGCATGGATAATATCCTCGTGCCGGACATTACGTTCATCAGGTTCCAAGTAACCCCACGCATACCCGAATCTATGCTTGGCCTATGAATGAAGTTAGTACTGGGGCTCTGGCGAGTTGTTGATATGACCTTGACGATAATAGCATACCTCTGTCATGAATCTATACCGCTTGCCATTCCATTCAAACTCGGCGTAGGCAAAGACGTACGCAACAAGAGCTATCAGATGTTAGTTACAGTGCTAACGACTATACCGATTCTCTAGAAACATACCAAGCATGAGGAAGTACTGCCACAGACGGGCCTTTTTATTAAACGAGTTTGCTCTCTGAGCATAATACATGCGCCGTTTCCATTTCTTCTCAAGCGCAAATTGTTTCTGCGGACTAAGTTGCGTGAAATCTGGAGGCCAATCCTTCTTCGCTGGATACTTGGTAGTTAGTCGCTCATATTGCTCGCGGATAG
Organism: Bretziella fagacearum; assembly: GCA_002018255.1. Taxonomy (NCBI): domain Eukaryota; kingdom Fungi; phylum Ascomycota; class Sordariomycetes; order Microascales; family Ceratocystidaceae; genus Bretziella; species Bretziella fagacearum. The sequence continues at coordinate 57,327 of MKGJ01000045.1, read as the reverse complement.
CATTACGCTGTCGTTGAAGTTGGCGTGTTTTCTCGAGGGCTTTAGCCTCAGCAGCAGCAGTTTCGGTGGCTCGCACAATGGCTCGTGTCCGTTTGAGCATTGGCCGTGCAATGGTCGGCCACATCTTGAAGCTGAGATAAGAGAAAGCTTGGCTGGAATAAGGTTAGCAGTCCGGATTAGCAGGGAGCTACAGATCCGGGTGATCGTGTCATGGCGGGAACTCGGAATACAGAAGGTGGTTGGTGGAAAGCTCAGGGAAAAGTGGAGAACCTAGAAGAACCCTATAACCACTAACCCTTGAAAATTGCTGCCCTTTCTCTGAGTCAATGCAGGCAGGCACTTTACTAAGCTGCAAGGCATTGAAGAGAAGTTGATTGCAATGGTGAACATTTATCTATTAGAAGTTAGATGCTTTTATCACTGAGTTACTGGCTGTACAAACTCAGAGACCAACTTTAATATAACATAATTTATCACGAAATATAACCAATATTTAAATACTGAAAACCTGTCTAAAGTCATAGACACTGCTGTTGTGGACCAGTTGCATGGTTGTTTATACGTTGACAGGGATCGTTTCTACCCCCCCCCAAAGCACCACAAACAGCAAAAAAGGGACCCCTCCACCCTCCATCTGTCATCTGTCATCCTTCAGTTCTGCTGTCGACGGATATTCCAGTTTTTTATTCCAGTCTTCCTTTTCAACAAGAGACGCCACCTCAAACTTGTTTTATCGGAGACTCTAGCGAGAACTCGATTTGACAGCAGACAAGATGGCAGCTCCTACCAAGGCCATGGATAGCCTTACCATCAGCAAGACCAAGGAGCTGAAGGGCGTGAGTTTTCGCAATCACTGACTGGCTGGCGCAAATGAAGTGAAGTTTTAACGATGTAATTTTGCCACTACAGACCGAGAAGCGCGACAAGCTTACTGCTTGGGAGAAGAAGTGCCAGGAGAGATGGGCCAAGGAGAAAGTCTTCGAACCAAACCCGCCTTCCATCGATGAGATCCCTCTCGATGCGATGAGCCCTGAGGAGCGTATGTAGACCACCAATGCATGCATAGGCGACCGATGATATATCAGAGCGCTGACTATAGATATTTTGATAGTCCGCGAAAAGCATCCCAAGTTCTTTGGGTTAGTTGATGCTGATATGGATAATTGTTCATGGACACCTTGACTAACTTTTCTATAGTTGCATGGCTTACCCTTACATGTCCGTACTACCAAGTTACCGACTATGACTCTTCACGATTACCACCATCTATACCAAAATCTCCCTTGACGACGATATAACGATGCCATTTCGATATGATAGACACTAACCACCCGATAGGAACGGTAACCTGCACGCCGGTCATGCATTCTCTATCTCCAAGGTTGAATTCACCGGTATGGTTGCTGCCATGCAGGGCAAGCGTGCCTTGACTCCTCTGGGTTTCCATGTTTCTGGTATGCCCATCAAGGCTTGTGCCGACAAACTGGTCAACGAAATTCGTATGTTCGGCAAGGACTTCTCCGGTTACAACCCCGAGGATGAGACTGAGGCTCCTACTCCTGCCGTGGCCCCGACCAAGAAGGAGGACGTTACCAAATTCAGCACCAAGAAGTCAAAGTCCGTCGCTAAGACCGCCAAGATGAAATATCAGTTCCAGATCATGGCCGCCTCTGGTATCCCCAAGGAGGAGATACACAAGTTCGCCGACGTCAACCACTGGCTTGAGTTTTTCCCTCCTATCGCCAAGCGTGACCTGACTGCCTTTGGTTCCCGTGCTGACTGGCGTCGTTCATTTGTCACCACTACCGCCAACCCGTACTACGACAGCATGATTCGGTGGCAAATGACCCGTCTCAAGGAGCTCGGCAAGATCAAGTTCGGCAACCGTTATACCATCTACTCCATCAAGGATGGCCAGCCCTGCCTGGATCACGACCGCCAGAGCGGTGAGGGTATTAACGCTCAGGAATATACTGCTTTGAAGATGGGTGTTGCTGCTTGGACCCCTGAGGCTGAGGCTATCCTGAAGGGTAAACTGCCCGCTGACGCCAAGGTCTTCCTGGTTGCTGCCACTCTTCGCCCCGAGACCATGTATGGCCAGACCAACTGCTTCGTCGGCCCCGAGATTACCTACGGCGTATTCAAAGCCTCACCTACTGACTACTATGTCGTTACCGAGCGTGCTGCCAAGAACATGGCCTACCAAGGCCTGTTTGAAAAGCATGGTGAGATTGTTAAAGTCGCTGAGCTGCCTGGTCCGACTTTGATCGGTACTCTACTGAATGCCCCTCTGGCCAGATATGGCCAGGTGTATGTTCTGCCCATGGCCTCCGTCAAGGAGGGCAAGGGTACTGGCGTTGTCACTTCCGTTCCCTCGGACTCTCCTGATGACTACATCAACGTCATGGACCTCAAGAAGAAGCCTGATTTCTATGGTATCAAGGCTGAGTGGATTGCCGACAAGGAGATTGTCCCCGTCATTGAGACTCCCACCTACGGCCACGCTTGCGCCGAGACTCTGTGCAAGCAGCTCAAGATTTCGTCTCCAAAGGATACTGTCCAGCTGGAGAAGGCTAAAGAGCTTGCCTACAAGGCTGGTTTCTACAACGGTACTATGATCATTGGTGAATTTACTGGAGAAAAGGTTGAAGTTGCTAAGCCCAAGGTCCGTGAGGCTATGATAAAGGCTGGTGATGCATTCGCCTACGCTGAACCCGAGGGCAAGGTTATGTCTCGTTCTGGTGATGAGTGTATTGTCGCCCTCATGGATCAGTGGTATCTCAACTACGGCGAGGATTCTTGGAAGGAGCAAGCTCTTGACTGGGTTGAGAATAAGGAGGGTAAGGGCTTGAACACCTACACTTCCGAAGCCAAGAACCAGTTCCAGTCTGTTCTTGGCTGGCTTAACGCCTGGGCTGTCAGCCGCAGCTTTGGTCTGGGTTCGCGCCTTCCTTGGGATGATAGCCAGCTTGTTGAGTCACTGTCTGATTCTACCATTTATATGGCCTACTACACTCTGGTTCCCTATCTGCACAAGGACATCTTTGGCAAGGAGCCTACCGAATACAATGTCAAGCCCGAGCAGATGACTTTTGCCGTTTGGGATTACGTCTTTTGTCGCACAAAATGGTCAGACGAACTTGAAAAGGAGTCTGGCATTGCCCGCAAGACTCTGGAGAGTATGCGTCGTTCGTTCCAGTACTTTTACCCTCTGGATATGCGTGCCTCGGGTAAGGATCTGATTGGTAACCACTTGACCTTTTTCATCTACAACCATATTGCCTTGTTCCCTCAGGAGTACTGGCCGCGTGGTATCCGTGCTAATGGTCACCTGATGGTGAACTCGGAGAAAATGTCCAAGTCGACTGGTAACTTTATGACCCTTCATGACCTGGTTGGCAAGTACGGTGCTGATGCCTCTCGTATCGCTCTGGCTGATGCTGGTGATGGTATTGGTGATGCCAACTTTGAGGAGGATGTTGCCGACAACAACATTCTGCGTCTATACAACTGCCGTGAGTGGTGCGAGGAGATTGTCAAGACCAAATCCTCCAACCCGAGTGCTGTTTTTCGTGATGGTGAGAAGTACTCATTTTTTGACAAGCTGTTTGCCAACGACATCAACGCTGTTGGCCGTGAGATTATTGCGCACTACGACGCCACCAACTACAAGCTGGCTCTGAAGTGCATCTATGACTTGTTCAACGCTCGTGACTTTTACCGCGAGGCTTGCACTTCGGCAGGTGTTGCTCTGCACCTCGGTCTCATTCAGCGCTGGATCCGTAACCTGGCTCTTTTGCTTAACCCTCTTGCCCCTCACTTTGCCGAGTTCCTGTGGCTCGAAATTCTGGGCGAGAAGGAGTCGATCCAGAAGCAGTTGTTCCCCGTTCTTCCCGAATCTGACGCTGCCCTCACCGCCCAGCGCGAGTACATCAAGAACATCTCGTCGGCGGTCAACTCGGCTGAGTCGGCACAGCTCAAGAAGAAGGCCAAGGGCAAGGAGGTTTCCTTTGATCCAAGCAAGCCTAAGAAGTTGACTATCTATATCTCGGCTTCGTTCCCTGAGTGGCAGACCAAGTACATTGAGCTGCTTAGTGAGATGTGGAACCCTGAGACCAAGTCTTTAGATGACAAGGCCCTTATGGGTCGCGTTGGAAAGATGGGTGAGATGAAGAAGGCTATGCCCTTTGTGCAGACTTTGAAGAGGAGACTCCAAGCTGGCGAGGATGCGCTGATCCGTACACTAGCTTTTGACGAGGCTGCCGTTCTGGTTGAGACTGTTGCGGGGTTGAAGAGAAGCGCAGCACTGAAGGAGGTTGAGATTATCAAGGTCGCTGCTGGTGGTAAGGGAACGCGGGTTGGTGATGGTGCTGAGGTTGAGGTGAAGCCTGTTGCGGAGTCGGCTGTTCCGGGAAACCCCACCTATTTCTTTGAGAATGTGTAAGTGAAGGAAGGTGAGGTAGGTGGCGGTATGATGTGGGGGGTTGATTGGTATCTAAAAAGGGCATGAGACTAGTAAGATATCATGCTTTTTGTTTTTTTGTCCACCATATCTATTGTATATTTAGGTAGTGCCCCATCTTCACATCATGCATTGGTAAGGGGACCATCCATTTACAACCCAAACAACACCGCCACGCTACCCTCAAAGACCCTTTCCCGATGACCCTGCAACAGGGGGGGGGGGGGATTTCGTATATCCCGAAAGGGGATCTGAGCACGCGAGGATCCCACGAGTTGTTCATGCAAGCTCGGACATATCTACTTGGGATCGAATAGGCAGAAAGAACAATAGAGGTATTTTTATAGAGCTATGCTAGGTTGGTAAATAATATGAAGTATAAACCCCCGCGCCCCCCCC
>MKGJ01000045.1:25516-52457 GCA_002018255.1 Bretziella fagacearum | reverse complement strand
AAAAAAAAAAAAAAAAAAATTAAGAAATGTCTATAAGATGAATGAAAACAAAAACCCGCGTCACCTGACTCTTGTGTTTCTTATTCCGCCTTTGGCAGATTTCTCGTAATTGGCGAAAACAACTTCTCCTGTACGGGCAACAGCTTCAACAAGATATAGTTCCATCTCCAGCCCAAAGCTGGAATACAGGCTCCAACCATGGCATCAAGCAGGAAGTGATTGGCGGTGGCCACGATAGTCAGCAACATTGCGGCAGGCCACAAGGGCGCCAGGAGCCTCATGAAACGATGGGGGCTAAAGCGGCAGATGCAGACAGCCAAAAACAGGGCGGTCCCAAAATGCAATGACGGCATGGCGGCAATAGTCAACTGGAACCGGTTGTTATTCCAGACGTTGGCCGTAGAGCCACCTGCGGCGACGCTGTGCAGGACATCCACGAATCCGTACTCCTTGGGGAGCAAGCGGGGAGGGTAGCAGCGCCAAAAGGTAATGACGAGGAAAGCAATGGCATTGTTCATGGCAATTGTGCGACGAATGCGCTGGAAGGTCTGCGGGGGGAGACAGCGGTATGTGTAGACCAAGAAGTAGACGCCCACAGTGATGTGAGAGTAGTAGATTTTGCCGAGGGCGGTCATGAGCCAGGGGTGGTTGGCGAGGATGTAGGCTTGAAAGGGTTGTTCGACGGCGATGCCAAGTGCTTTCTCGAGAGAAAGAACCTGTAGGGCATGTGATTGAGCGCGTTCAAAGATGGCTTGGTTACCGGCAATGATGCGAGCGGAGAAGGCGCGAAGTAGTTGGTAGACCCTAAGAAAGGTATAATGTTAGAAGGAGAGAAGGAGACAAGGACAGAGAGAAGGAGAGAGAGAGAGAGAGAGAGAGAGAGAGAGGTTAATCACTTACCAGTAGTATAGATTCCAGTACCAAATCTCTATCAAGAAGGGGAACTTGACAAAGAATTTGCCCAGCAATAACCAAAAGGTATTGCGAGCTGTCTTTTCGGTGCCATCGGATGACCAGTAACTAGAGATAGCACCAGCTTGGCCCGTCTCTTGTGAATCTGCTCGAGTATAAAAGTGACAATCTCTCCGCCGCCGGTTAATCAAGCTACCGATGACAAAACCGGAAACAATTGCTATATATAGTAAAAAGAGACAATATTGGCGTTAGTTGGATGATGTCTTGGAACTATAAATGACTGGTTACTGCAAGAGAGACCGCTTACAGATGGGCTCGAGAGCATAGCGGTTGAGTGCTGACATGGCTCTTGATGAACAAAAACAGCTTCCTATGCGCAGAGTTGAAAAAGAACCAAAAAAGAATCCAAAAAAAAAAAATCCAAAAAGAACCAAAAAAGAAATAAACAAAGAAATAAAAAAAAAGAGGTTCGGAATCAACGTGCCGATTGGGAGATATTTAAGCAGTCAGTGACATGCGTGGTGTGTTGTTTTGTTTTCGGGTGGTCTCGTATATTCATTTTACATAGTCTGGATGCGGGAGGTTTTATCGGACGAATGAATGAAGGCAACCAGAAAGAATAGGCAGACAAATGAATAGTTTCTAGATTTGGGGGGGGAGGGAGGAGGGAGGGGGGGATTTCCAGCTACTAAATACTATTATAGACCATTGCTTGTGGCAGCGTCTCCGTCTCACTGACGTCGCTATATTTGGTAAATGCGGAATGCTGAATGCTTGGCAGGTGTTGATAAAGATACGCCCCCTCCCTCCACATGCAGGCAAGGTGCCGGCCGGCTAGGAAGGGGAGACGGAGGACATGGTCGAGTAGTTGTGTTTGGGTTGGTTATGTTTAGTATCACCAAAGGTGGCGGTCTTGCTTAATTGGCCTTTGGGCTAACAATGGCAGAGGTAGGCTGGCATCTCTCTCTCCCCCTCCCCTCCCCCTCAGAGACATGGAGGAGGAGTCAGACAGGAAGAAGAAGAAGAAGAAGAAGAAGAAGAAGAAGAAAAAGAAAGAAACCAAGGAACAGAAGCCATGTACAGACACACTCCCCCCTTCCGGGCAACAATTGTCCACGGTCCCAAGGCTTAGTTTTGTCTCTGTCCTTCATGTGTGATGTCTTGGCTTGCTTACTACTAAACCACGGGAGGCCAAAGTCAGATGCTACTACCAATGTTTCTACTCCCTCAGGCTTGGCATGCCCATTCTCTACAAAATGCTGTTGCCTTGTTTGCAAACCATCACACGACCCAGCAAAATATCCCGACATACACTAAACCAAAACGCCCCCCTCCCCCCCTTACTTTGTACTCGCAGCACCTCGTAAATCTACACATCAAAACCATTATGCATAAACAGCCCACAAAACCTGCCAAGCGGCCATAAAAACTCCTTTCGATATAAAAATCAGTGTTGCCCTTGTGTCGGTAGCACCGGCTGAACTCCAAAACCCGCCACCTATGATCCGGTTCCTCCGGGAGTTTTTTATTCCCTTTTTTAATTTTTTTTTTTTCAATTCTTTTATACATAAAATCACCAGTCCTTCTTCTCTCTCCCTGTTTTAAATAACCAAAAAGCCCCATTCCATGCATGTCAGAATATATATCTCTTTATTGTATCAATCATTCCGCCATCAAAACCTTCTGGACTCAATAAAACTAGGCTTCCACCCTCCCGGTTTGACTTGCCTCTTTATATGCAACGTCGGCACCCTCGGATACGCAGAGTCAGCCGTTAAACCTTCTCTTCGACCCCAGCCAAATAAAATAAAATAAAATAAAAATAAACCATCAAAACAACTTTGACAGACATCGGTGACCTCGTGTTCCTGTCATTCTATTCTATTATCCCTGAATAGAGGGGCCTAAAAAAAACAAAACAAAGAAAACTCTAACCATGGTCCCGTATCAGCATCCATCTTTGAAACCAAGCATTGTCGGAATATGTGTTGCCCGCTGCCACGTAACCATATACGCAACCCGTTTCACCCAATCGCACCAGTCCCCAGTTGGTTTTTTTTTCTTTTTCTCATCTACGTGCATTCCCAACTGATATCTAGGATGAGGCCATCCATGCCGTGGTCTTTGGAGCGAGCTGCAAAGTACCTTTCTGAAGTAGTATGGCAGTTCGGCTTTATTTTCGTGGCAATCATTGATACTGCCATTTGACTTGTTGACTGACTTTTAGCGGGACCAAACCACACAACTCCAGTTTACTTGTTCCCGGTTACACAAGAGGTAGATAACCTACCAAGACGTTGGACGTCGACGGGAACGAGGAATATCGGGTTTTTACGGAGCATACTTGCTTCAGAATAGCCCTCAAATTATACTGAATCCCTATATTGGCAATTGTACTTGTTTAAACCCAGTGAAACATACATATACTTGTAGTCATCGGCTCTTCAATACCTTTTTCAATGTGGTAACTACCCCGACCCCACCCACCCCGTTTGACGGCGCACCTTCCGTCTTTTTGCACATTCTCGAACCACAACAAAGGTCGGACTTCAACCTCCAATATTCTTTTTTCCTTCTTCAGTCATCCCTTTTACAGCCTATCCATCAGGTATCCTAAGCATTATTTTGTCTCCTTCATTTTTCGTCACGACATGTATCCAACACCATCACCATACTGCCAACAACTTACATTTTAGCGCTGATTCCATCATATCCGCCACCATCTCTCTCTCTCTCTCTCTCTCTCTCTCTCTCTCAGCTTGTCTTGGTCATCATGGTTCACGCACACGAAAACATCTACCCCGTGATCCTCTACCTCGCCGGTCCACCCAACCCCGTCCCCGGCTTCACCCACCCGGGCCCCATTGCCGCTCTCGACAACCCCCTCTACTTTGAATTACTTGACAAGGTCGAATTCACAGTCTTTCATCTCGATGGTGTCTATGACAACATTGCACCCTTAATCTCCCAGCCTTGGCCCGATTATATAATTGTCGCCGACGATACCATCTGCCACCCTGATGCCCAAACCATTCTCGATGCCGTCCTGCTTCAAGCTCAGCGCGGCTGCACTGTCATCTTAACCGGCCAATTTGCTCATGGAAATTGGAGACTGATGGATGCTTTTTTCTTCCGGGCAGGTCTTCCTTGGAGGTTTGCTGGAATTTGGAACGAGCTCTGGATGACATGTAACAACATTGAATCCAATGACCAAAGTTACTTGGGTCCGGTATTAAAAGATGGGACTTTTGCAGCCTGTACTATTTCGGGTGTCAATGAAGACCAAGTATGGGTCTGTCACAAGAGAGTCGCCGACTCTCGCAAACGATACGATAGTCATCACGCCAAGCAGACGCAAACCAAGGTCCAATCTGCCAAAGGCTGGTCTGAAAACAACCAGCCAGGAAGTCTGTGGATAGGGAGACAAGAGGCTATCGGCTCCGAGGTGTACAAGGCGGGTGCAGTTCCAGTGGCGCTCAGGACTGTTGGAAAGGGAAAAATAGGGTTTGTGGGGTTCTTGGAAGATTATGATATTGTCAAGGCTTTTACGTTGGCAATGTGTGATTTGCTTGCGTTCAATGGACCTGCTTGCTTCAAGTATCAAGGCTATCGTAATAGGTTGGTAGCACCGAGGGACCAAAACTAGACGTTGCGGAGTGACTTTTCTCATGGTCCGCCTCCTCTGACACCGCCGCTGAGTGAAGATGTAGAATTATTAGAAAGGGACAAGGAAGAATAAAGCATAAACGAATCAGATAGACCGAGGCAAGTTATTGTTAAGCTATACGTGTATCGGAGTATAGTCTGGTATCCCCGACTGCCCTATTAATTAGTCCACAGGAAAATGAAATATACCATTTCTACCGAGAGGAGGATGGGTTTTTCCAGGGTCAATATTGCTATGCTGTGCAATGATCCGCATAAGCGAGATCTAGCATTCCTTACAACCCTCGTATTCCAAACGTGAAATCTTCAGATGAGAAAAGCGCGGGGGGGGAAGAGGATTTGTCTCTTTTCTCCCACTAATACTGCGGCTCATGCACCACGAAATAGCCATTGCCGCGTTTGACAGTCGGCAGTTGGCTCTTAGCATCATGAATTTCTTGGGCTGTGTCAAGCGGACATACAGGNGGGGGGGGGCAGCGGCATGAGGTGGACGAAATCATCCATTGTCTTTTCATGATATATCATGAACTCAAGTAGTCCCTGACTACCACCTACCTATATATTTATGCGTGTGATGGTTGTCTAAGACTAAGTGACATGGCTTTGTTACATAGTTTTTTGTCATTCAACTTTTGCATCGCCATCACCAACGGCGCTAGTGGTTACACCAAGATCCTCCTGTAGTTGCCCAATCTAGTTCTTTCCTTGAAGCTCCTTGAAGCTGAAGTAGAGTGAGTAGTTACCATTTTAGCGGTTCGCGTCATACTTTGTGCTTGCCGAGATGTGTCCTTTTTTTTTTTCTTCTTCTTCTTCTTCTTCTTTCGAGGACAAGGCTGAGGTCGTCCCTCGTTTTTCTTTTCTATTCTTCAATTATTGGTCTGAAGATCGACCCGGCGTCATAACATTACACCTTGTCGTTTTCATTCAATGAGTCCGCCAACACCTGGAAGGGCCAACCCGCCCACCCCCAAATCCTTTTTTGGACGCCCAACCCGTTGGGTATCACTCATCATCGTCCTCCTGGTTGCGACGCTCTTCATCTATGACGCTCGTTTATCGCTGCCACCTTGTCACAAATTCTTATCCCATCAGTTGATGTCACCTTGCCGTCCATCCCCCCCAACCAAACTTCCAGCCTCAACGCCTTAGCAGTGCCTCCTGCCGACACAGACTGGTCTATAAACGCCCAAAATCAGAATCATATCAAAATAACATCTAATGATTTCCCGAATTGCTAACCAACACTTATTTCCATTTCTAGAAACCTGGGCCGAATCCCTTACAAAGCTCCTTGTCTTTAACCAAACCACATACTCGCGCGTTCTGTCGACAGACAGCGACTCAGTTCTTTTGCAAAATATGGATGAGTTGTTCTGCTTGCCGCGTGTACCGATGGCCATGCCACGTGCATACTGGTTTTATCCTGAAAACAAATCATGCTGGTATCCCCCTCTCCAGAAGAATTCTCCCATATCCAACAGTCAAGCAAGGAAGCCGCCGACAACGAATATGACATGGAGATAGTCAACAATCTTTACCGCGACAGCGCCATGGTTCTCCCGCACCGCAAATATGACATGCTCTCCGCTGAGTTCCGCAGCAAAAAGATCACACCCGCTATCTTGAAAGCAAAAACTGAGAAGTGGAATGCCACCGCTGCCTACCATGAGGCCAAGCTTGATTATTTCTCAGACTGGCCAGGTGCCAAGCCGTGGAGAACGACGCCGGAGACTGCATGGAAGGGAAGAAGCACCAGCCAAAGTATCCCGCTACTAAATAGGGAGATTGCGCAGAGCGAACTATTTGTAATAACCTGTACTCTGAGTTCCGGGAGAGGCGCACGGCGATCTGCGGGGAGAAGATGTGAAGCAATACTGCAAGTTTGTAACATTATATACGGCGTTGTAACAATTAGTCGTTTACAATTTTACAAGTTGGTTCTCGTGGGAGATATACCAGGCTTATCGCGTCTAGTCGGAGTGGTCGGTATATCGAAGATTGACGATAGATGTTCAATGGACAACAGCACAAGGAGGACTCGACAAAAGGGGTGTCATAGCAGTAAGGCTGGCGCGCGACAAGCTTCATGAATCGATTGGCGTTTGATCGTCATTAGTGGAAGCTGTTGACATATAAATATATATATATATATATATAATACTATATCTTGATTTCGGTTTCAAGATAGCTTCGGAAGATCCTCCTATCAAAACAAGCCATTGTTAGTGGTCCGGCAAATGTCACAAACAGGAGGTCAGGGTTTGAACGAACCATGTCATAGATTACCCGAATCATCAGACTACAGCTGGGACACACTCCAATGTCTTGCTCATCCTGCAGGTCAAGAAGGCTGATTTGGAAGCGGTCACCGCAAGGACACGGATAAAAGTACGTCTCCAGGGCTTCATCGTACTCCATATCTTCAATCTCGATCTCATCGTATACCACAATGTCGTCGTCAGTCATGCTGAGGTGGGTGGGTGAGGTTTTGTTAACCCTAATGTGTATGATGAGGATATGAAAATATTGCAAAATGACACAAAGATAAATCCCAAATTGGTAGCCATATCTTGAATAAAAGAGAAGATAAAACTAAAACCATCACTTCTCAAGTAACTAGATGTCGTCGCCAAGTTCAAAAAAAGTTTCCACCAAAAAGAGGCACCCACCCCACGACGCCACAATAAATATTTATCTAATCGCAAATTTTCCCCATAATTATCTGCAGCCACACTTTAAACATGTGGCGTCGTTTGTGGCTCCAACTTTCCCCAGAAGCGGCAGGCTCCTTTGGAACCCTGAAGTCCCATATACCCCGACAAAACCCTTACGCCTTGAGACAATCACATGTCACAAGGTGTTTCCAAAAACGGAAGTTGGAGAAGTCCACTGAGTATCACATTAACTTCCTGGACAAGGCGCATCAGCCGAGGGAAATTCCCCTCACAGCATACTTGTGTTTGATTCAAAATATAATAATGGCTGGAGAAGGGACACGATAAGGCATTTTTTATTGTTATAGAATCGACTACATTCCAGTTATTCTTGTTGTTTAGGTCCCAGGCCTTGTCTACTTTACTTCTTACCCAATGCCCTATTCTGTCATCGTCGCTTGGTCTATATCTGCGATACACATACCCTTACCATATCCCTCCGCCATCTACGGTGATATACCATATACCTTTGCGCCACTTCAACGACAGACCTCCATACCATCGCGACATTACAAGCTTTGAACCCATTGACGACGAATCAGACCGCAATCGTAATACTTGCCGTCCGTGATGGCAGCGCAATCAAAGCTGTCCTTCCCCCACGAGAAAACAGCGCGCCAACTCGTTGCTCAACTATCAACACTCTACCTTGAGCATCGCAGTCGCATTTCTGCTGCCATCTGGATATCTCTGTTTCTTGGACTTCTGAACCGGGTGCGCAAGGCAATCGTAGCTCAACGTGGCTCAAAAACTCCAGCCAGACTGGAAAATGATGCGACGCCTGGAAAGAGGAAAAAGGTCGAGCTCAACAGAGCATTTTTCAAGTCTTTATTACGGTTATTGAAGATTGTGATTCCGGGATGGAAGAGTCCAGAGGCGCGGTTATTGGTTAGTCATTCATTCTTTTTGGTAGTGCGCACGTTGATATCATTGCGAGTTGCGGCTATGGATGGTGCTATTGTCAAGGCCCTAGTCAAGGGCAACGGGAGTGAATTCTTGAAGCGCATTGCGGGCTGGATGGTGATTGCCGTACCGGCTACATTTACAAACTCCATGGTAAGTTTTGAGTTGCCCCAGAAAACACCACAGAAAGCAGCACTATATATATATCTAACAAGACATAGCTCTCATGGCATCAAGCAGAACTGTCCTTGAGATATCGTACACGGTTAACACAGCACATTCATGATACATATCTTAACCACATGACCTTTTACGGCTTAACGGCGCTGGACGACCGAATCAAGAACCCCGATCAGCTTATTGCTGTTGATGTTGCCAAGTTCAGCAACAGTCTCTCTGAACTGTACAGCAATTTAGCCAAGCCTATCCTCGACATGGTAAGACCTATTCAACTTTAAACTTTGATATTTTTACTAATTCATCTTGCAGTCAATATACACTTACTCATTATCACGAGCTGTTGGGTCTGAAGGTGTCCTGTTTATGGGCTCCTTGGTTCAGATATCAGCTGCTATAATGCGTTTACTCACCCCACCCTTTGGAAAATACGTTGCAGATGAAGCCCGCCTTGAAGGTGACTTCCGCTTCTCCCACTCCCGTCTCATTGATCACGCCGAAGAGGTTGCGCTCTACGCTGGGCACGAAGCTGAGAAGGACAATCTGGACAAGGGCTACTTCACTCTAATCAAACACGTCAACTACATTCTGAGACGACGCCTTTACCACGGTGTGATGGAGGACTTTGTGGTTAAATATTTCTGGGGTGCTCTGGGCCTCTTGCTTTGTAGTGTTCCCGTCTTCATCAAGCTTCCTGGTGTTGGTGGTCTGGGCAGTGGAAGCATGGGAGACAGAACAGAGTCATTTGTTACCAACCGGAGAATGCTTCTGTCTGCCAGTGATGCTTTTGGAAGAGTGATGTTCTCATATAGAGAAATTATGGAGCTTGCGGGCTATACCTCTCGTGTATCTTCACTCCTGGACGTCATGAGAGACATTGAAGCCGGCTATTTTGAAAAAAAGTTGGTATCATCGTCATCGACCGATGACAATGCTGCGGTGTTGAAGGGAAGAGGTACGGTTGTGGAATCAGAGAATATCGAGTTCCAAGATGTTCCCATCATCTCCCCCAACGGTGACGTACTAATCCGTGCTCTTTCCTTCTCACTCTCTCGCGGTGACCACCTACTGGTTGTTGGCCCCAACGGATGCGGTAAGTCATCTCTCTTCCGTATTCTTGGCGGTCTATGGCCTGTTTACGGTGGAACTGTACATAAGCCGCCTTTTAGTGCCATCTTCTACCTACCCCAGCGTCCGTACCTTTCACGTGGGAGTCTTCGGCAACAAATCATCTACCCGGATTCACCGTCACGGATGGCGGTCAAGGGCGTCACAGATGGTGATTTGAGACTGATTCTCAAGAAGCTGGATCTCAATCACCTGGTGGAAATGTATGAGGAGGGTCTTGATGCTGAGACAGAATGGCGTGATGTTCTTTCTGGTGGTCTTCAGCAACGAATTGCCATGGCTCGTCTCTTTTATCATTCGCCATCCTACGCCATCCTCGACGAGTGCACTTCTTCAGTTCCTCTAGACGTTGAGAAAGCCATGTATGAGGGTGCCAAGGCTCTGGGAATCACACTGTTGACTGTTTCACACCGGCGGTCATTGTGGAAGTACCATGAACGAATTCTGCAGTTTGATGGACAAGGAGGCTACGTATTTGCTAAGCTGGATGCTGAGAAGCGCCTCAAGTTGGAGGATGAGAAGGAGGAAGTAGATGTTAAGCTTCGCATGGTTGCTGAATGGGAACGACGCTTAGCTGAGTTGGAGGGATAAATTTTGTAGGCGTAAAAAAAAAAAAAGAAGAAATCAAAGTATCCCACCGTAATCCCGTATGGGTCTATGTGACACAGGATATCAACCCAAGTACCTAGCATATGTTACCATGGCAAAACATCACGTGACGATGACTTTATCACATGTCAATTTTGAAAGGGACATACGTCTCTTGCTGTCCAATAGTATTCTCAATGACTGGCTTTTGTTTTGGATTGGGGAGTGATTCAGAAGAAGACCTTGGTATCTCTGGGACACTCACTACCTCTGTATAACAATATACCGTGACAAGCAGCGTATACTGAAAGCAATTAACAATGACCATTCCCGGTCTGGTACAGTCGTCTACATCCAGAGTGAGGACATCCAACTTGCAGACAGTTCCAGCAAAAAATATGCTGGCAGTTTGTGCCTGAAAAACTATGAACAGCATTCATTAGTAAGAGTGTCAAGTTTTAGGGAATCCAAGTCGATACTAGGCCGATTTATTTTAACGTACCATCCATTATTCTTTTCAATGTTCACGCTCCAGAATGGACACTGCTTGGTGGTAGCCCGGATCGTCGACTGCTATTGTGAGTTTTTCCTTCTCATGCTGAGTGGCCAGTCTGATGGCTTCTTCAACTATCCGTCTCTCCTGTGCCGCCGTTTCTCTCGAGATCCGTTGCTGCCTTTCCTTTTCTTCAATCCGGTGCAAGATGCCCTTGTCATGGGCTATGCACATTGGACATTTGCCCCATTTCTGGCGATGGGAAGTACAAGTAAGTGCCTTTCTTGCAATGTCCACTCAAATCATCATCATGGCACACTTTGGACTGTCAGTGTGCTCCTGGCGGTTACCACAGTGAGCACAGGTTAGCAGGTTTTCAACATGTCCAAGGGCATTCTCCAGCATGAGATACTCATATCTAGCCAGAGTTGGTTTAGTGGTGTGGGCCTTGATTTCGTCATAAGCCGTCTTTTCTCGACATTCTGGGCATTTGATGGTGGAATCTCCAACCATTTTCTCCACCTCTTCCTTCAAGTAACGATCGAAGCATCCCCCGGCAAAGAGTGTATTCATGGTTGCACTTGCTACTACCCGACTTCACAGTGGGAAACTCATTGGCATTCCTTGGTTTCGGCGCACGCAATGCAGTCTCTCTTTCATCTAAAGAGTAGGTAGGTAGTTGTTAGTGGGAAGCATCGTGACTTGGTGACTGACATTTCGTACTTGGCCTGCTGTTTCACGGGTATCTGAGCATCAAACGACTCTTGTATGTTGATTTTGGTAGCGGCCGGAAAGTTCCATCTGTGAAGGATGAGGCCAGGTTTAGGCCGGCTACTAGAGTCTATGGACCTAGTAGATAGCAGATCGTTGTCGACTGGCCTATCTTCACGGTTGGGAGCTATTTCGTTTGCACGAGGCTGCACTGGAGCTCCGATCCGGGATTGGGGAATTGGTGTTTTCCGAGTAACCAGAGATTGGTGGTCATCTTCATCCACTAGGTCATCGTAAATTTCGTATTGGCCTCTGGGTTTGTGGTAAGAAGAATTCATATCTCAGGCTCACTGAGGGATAGTCTACCATTCCAAGAAGAGTGTGATACGGGAGGATGTGGACGGGATATATCCAGGTTTTGGTACCTTGAGAGCGGATTTCAGAATTCAACATGCTAAAGTGCAGGAAGTCTGACCATTAGGGTCTGAGTTGACACGGGTAACGACCGGAAATCAACACAACTCATCTTGACTCTTTTGATCTCCATCCATTGGTTCGAACGAGGCAAAGCTGTCCTCTCATGGAAGTGAACAACGTGGGATGGGAGTGTTTTGCGTATCCACTGTCTGTCTTTGTTCCCCTATGGAGATGGGCTCGACTAGAGCTTTACATCCTTCAAGGCCACCTGCTTAATCATGGACTTCTCATTCACAAGCATGATGATTGGGCAAATCATGCAGATAGGGCGATACCCTGTGATACTTGACACACTTTTGCCGTCCTTGACCAGATCTTCGCAGTCGATTAGACAGACCTTTGTTCCCAAGATGTTTAAAAATGCTCAATCTCTTCTGGGGAAGCGGTATTACCAAAACTTAGAGTGGGAAACTGGACGCAGTACTGGTTGGATGATTGAAGTATCCTCTCGCGGAGCTCCAGTAAAGGCTTAACACAGGTCTCGTAAAACCGATTATAAATCTCCTGATACTCGGGAGAGATCTCAAGGTTTGGCAAGAACGCCTCAGATTTGTGGAAGACTGTCATGAGACTCATAAGCTTCCCAGCAATACTGCGTCCTTGTGAGTCTTGCGCGGCTTTGACTTGCTCGGTAGATAGGGTCGCGGTAAATGCTTGGCATTTCCAGTTCCAGATAGCATTGGAGTCTAAGTATGTATTATGTATGCACCTGTTAGAATCAAGAATTTCACCCCAAGTACAATCTCAAAAAAAAAAAAAAACGTACCTAGTTTATCGGCTCCGACATTTCTCATCGCCTCGGAGATTTCGTTAATGGCCGTAGTCCAGCAAGGCTGGGAATGAATCGTAATGATAGTCTTCGTAGAAGATACAGTCAGTTCACTAGGTAATGCAGAGTGAGACATGAAAATACATAGGAGTCGACACCATACGCAAGGCTTGATAAGAGTCGAATATCGGGATAGACTTCAAGCAGGTCACGCAATGAATTGTGCACCCAAAGGATAGTTCGGCCTTGTCAACACATCAACAACAGGATCAACATCTTTGTATGGATCTATAAGTTCATCCAGAATGTCTCGTAGATTATCATGTGCCTCCTCAAAGATCTATCCAATGTTAGACCACAGAATCGAGCGGATATTTGCTTTTGTATACTCACGCTTTTCACCTCCGCTGCTGGGTGGAGTCTATCATTGGTCGGGCTGTAAAGTCATGATATGATCATGAGCCTCGTTAAGTTGACCTTTCAGCTTCTTCACTTGTTCAACCATGTTCTGATGAGCACCAGCGACCCTTTGATTTTCATGTTGTAGTTTCCGAGTTTCTCCACAGTTTGAAGTGAGTTTCTTCTCAAGAGTTGAATTCTGATGCCGGGCCCGGGAGAGGTTCCCCTTGTAGTCAATGAGTTTGGCAATTAATGCTTGATGAGTTTGGTCAAGGATTTCGTAGGACTCGTGGGCCTTACGACTGACATCCTGAAGTTCCTCAAGCCTTTCCTGAAGCTCGTGGATATCCTTCTGCAATTCCTCGTTTTCTAGCCGCATCATAGCTACTACTCCCTTGACTTCGCCGCCGATTTCATTTTCGGAGTTAGGCGATCCAGATGGCAAATCCACCATATCCTGCTCACGCAGCGAACGATGGTGGCGCTCTGTTGGCGGTCGGGGTTCCATACTGTCTTTGGTAGAACTGGAGATGGATGGCCCGGTAAAGAATCCGCCGGCCATTGTTGTGAAAGATTTGAGTAGAGATGGCGATTGGTTTCCATCGCTGATTGTCGAGATTTTAGGGTGCCGTCTTGCCCATTTGTGTCGTTGCCCAGCTAAGAAAGTCATCTCCGAGGCTGGCCCCGATTCTGGCGACGAATGAGGAATGGGTTGGGAGCTACAGCGAGGGTAATGGCGTGGGCTGTTTTCATGGTGACGGTCGTGGCGGGGGCTCTGATCTTGACTGAGCATAGTTTATATCACAATAGAGATAGAATCGGTATATTGATTGATGGCCTAACAAGGAGTTTGGGAAAATGGACATGATTAAGTGTAAACTAGAACAGAGAAGAAGAGAATATTGAATTCGAAGTTTTGAGAGCAGCCAGTGTGGTGCCCAGATAAAATAATGATAATTGGTTATGGGAAAGCAGGAGCCTGGCCATGTTTTGTATCCCCAAGTAGTCATTTCTCTCTTTGGTAATTTGTTAAAGTGGAGCAAGGCAAGAGGAAGGTACTTACATATGTAAGTACCTACTTCTTCTATTCAGAAATATGTGATATGGCATAGTTCTTGGTGCATAGGTACGTAGGTACCTGCTCCAACTAGAGATGGCGAACTGTATTACGTAATAAATGGATATGTGCAGGCTACAAAACTATCTTATCAAGGTAAGTTTCCCTCGGCCACTTACTTGTATTCGCATCTCTCCCATGGATTTCTCTACCTTATTGGCTCACAGGTGTGGAATATGATGGTGTAACTGCAGAATATGGGTAAGCCGTGACGTGACAGATGGGGTTCGGGCTCATAAGGGTACTAGGCTAGGTAAGTAACTTTGACGTTGTCCTTCTTTCCTTGACTTCTTGGTCAGTGTCAATATAAGATAGCCTAGACCAGGGGTAACCCTGTCTTCCTTTTGATTTTCCAGCATTGCAAACGGTAGTTGATTGGTTGCCTTGAAGGATTGGATTCAATGATATTGTAAAAGATTGGTAGGGTTATTGCCACCAACAACATCCTTCATGCCATTTTCTTCTTCCTTGTGTTCCTTCTATTGATAGCAGTGTGATTACAGTGTACACACTGGTCACTCTTCCTGGAGTATCATAGATACTTTTATGGTACATGAAGCTCCGCAAGCAGGCTTTATAAAACGTTTTTCTTGAGGACTTTCTAAAGACAGACGAACTGATAGTAGATGCCGCCGGTCCCCTTTTGGGTACGTGGACAATATAAAATCTATACGGAATGTTCTAAAAACGGTCGTAGTAGTTGCAAATTTTGTCTGCTTCCAGAGATGCTATTTCCTGAACTGCAAAGATCTTATATGAGGTTGACATAGGCCACGTTAGTTCCTTCCTTGGGGGGAGTATTGTTCTTGCTAGTGTTTTCTGTTGTTCTTTCCATTTCAGCGCTTGCCCAGATTGTAGACTTGTCTTTCTTTCTTTCCTTGGGGACTCTGGTCATTGTCTGTTTTTGCTCTTCTTTTTCAACTCTATATATATATCAATTTTCATCAATGACGGTCTCGTCAACTCCAACAATCATCGGCTATCATCATCTCTACTCTTCCATTCCTATCAGAATTATCGCTTCACCGACCTGAACCTTAGCAAATCTTCAACGATACTGCTCAAACGCCGATCCTATCGCACTGCGCTTTTACTGTGTACTCCAATATATCTCGTCGTTTGCCTACTTCTATCGCTACGAGTTCTTTGCCCTGTTTATTCTTCTTCACTCATCGTTTGATCTTGACATTCTTTTTTGCCTAATCAACCTTGATCAAAACAACTTTTCTAGTTTTACGCGTTGGTTGTTTGAATCAACCACGCCCCATCTTCCTACAAGTTTTCCCAATCCTAATATTGCGACTGTGGTGATCGCTCTTCATTATCATAGCAACTTTTGTTCCAAGTATTGGAGACCTCGATATCTTTTCTTTTTTTTTTTTTCTTTTTTTTTCTTTTGCAGCCATTGTTGGTTCTTTTGTTCCCTCGTTGAATGTTTATCGAGATGCTTGAAAGACTCCGGAAAAACCGCCCGTTGTACGTGGCGCTGTCAATGCATCCTCATCGGCATCATGGCGATGCCTTTGATCAGTAAGTTATGAATCTACATGGCCGGTCCATCTCAGCTTCACCAACATTTCTGACTCGTTTGTATGTTTCTAGGTACCACTGGGCACTCGTTGTTGGCCCTACGATTGAAACACCAATGTCCAAGGGCACACGTTACCACCTTACATTTACCAAGCAAGATAACCATTGGGTTCCTCGCATTGAAAAGGACCATATCTCGCTCGGTCTCGGGTCAGCACTCATTGTTCGTGCAAAACTCGGAACGCTCACAAAGATGCAAGACCTTGAACGCATCATCACTGGCATTCCTACCGACGACCTTGTCAAACTCACTTGCGAAATGTGGGTTTCACGCGTTGTTTCCGCTCTTCACAGACGTCCCGGAATCATGCAGAAGCGTGTCGAGGAGTGGTACATGATTCGGGCCTGGACTCTGGCCGGGGCGGAGGATAGCGGCCAAGGGTATAAGACCGACATGGGTTACAATCGAATCGTGGATCTGTCCAAGCGAGTACGGTCACTTCCAGACCAGAAGTACTTTTCGGTAATGCCTCCTCTTTTATCCAACAGTCGAACTTTTGCAGATAATATCACACTTGCCCTGTCAATGTCGACACTCTCGACGAATGATGTTGCGATGAAGCCAGCCGAGATGTGGGTAGATTGAGCGTTTTTTTTTTTGCGTTTTTGGTGAGGACTTTTGAGAGTCTGAGTTGATTTGATTATGGAATTTGTTTGGAGGTTGCAGAGATGGCATCAACTTTTGTATATTTAATGGTTCTTCCAAAAGCCCTGGTGTAGTTTTTTTTTTCTTTCTTGATGTTTTTTTTTTTTTTGGACTGTATATCCCTTGAGCGTTGTTGGATAATCTGTTCTTAGAAGACATCTATTCCTGTTTTTTGCTGTGAGTATTATTCGTGACGTTGCTTTATAAGTTATGGGATGTTTTTACTATTACGTTGCACAACACCTCAACGTTGCATCCACTCGGTAAGGAAGCGTAGACCGAAATGCTTAAAATACAACCCCTAACCCTAGGCCACCCCGCCGCAAGCGGAGCACGTCATCAACAAACCTCCTGTCGCAAACTACTAAACCATGGGACCTAAGATCTGCAGCTTAATTAGGAGTAAGGTAATAAAACAAAAGGACTGAGTCCATTGATAATGATTATCAATTGAATTTATCGAATCCAAGATTTGCTTCTCATGTCGTTCATACACGCTGCTGTTTATTTACCTTGAGCTTTCACACAGCGCCCCAAGACTTTTTAGCCGGCAACAATCAGGCCGCATCGTTTCTTCTGTTCGCAGGGTTTTCTATCAGCATGGCTACTTTTGAGAAGCTCAAGCCTGCGGCCCGCGTGTCGTCGCAGTCCCAGGATGTTTGGTAGGCTATTATACAATTGCTCCTTTGGTGATCCCCCCAATAGACACCAGTATCTCATCCGTTCTATTAGCTGACCCCCCGACTTGCCTTGTAGGTCCATCATCAACGAGGCCGCTGCGGCGTCCCCACACCAGCCTATTGTGAATATGGGCCAGGGCTTTTTCGGTTACAATCCGCCGCCGTTTCTTATTGCTGCTGCTCAAGATGCACTGACCCGGGTTGAGTGCAACCAATACTCCCCCACCAAGGGCCGTCCTCGTCTCAAGAAGGCCCTGGCTGATGCTTACTCTCCCTTGTGGGGCCGCCAGCTGAATCCCGATACCGAGATTACGGTGACCACTGGTGCCAACGAGGGCATGCTGAGTGCCTTTATGGCGTTTATTGAGCAGGGCGACGAGGTTATCGTCTTTGAGCCT
This sequence comes from Bretziella fagacearum, assembly GCA_002018255.1. Classification (NCBI taxonomy): domain Eukaryota; kingdom Fungi; phylum Ascomycota; class Sordariomycetes; order Microascales; family Ceratocystidaceae; genus Bretziella; species Bretziella fagacearum. The sequence continues at coordinate 35,086 of MKGJ01000045.1, read as the reverse complement.
TTTTTCGACCAGTACATTAGCAACATTGAAATGGCCGGTGGTATTATCCGCTACGTTCCTCTCGCACCTCCCGCCAACGGTGCTGAGCGTACCACTAGCGCCGGCGAATGGAGCATCGATTTTGACAAGCTCGAGTCGGCCATTAACTCCCGCACCAAGATGATGGTCATCAACACGCCCCATAACCCCGTTGGCAAGGTCTTCTCCCGTGCTGAACTTGAGCGCATCGGCGTCCTGGCCGTGCAAAACCAAATCATTATTCTTTCCGACGAGGTCTATGATCGTCTCTTCTACGTCCCCTTTACCCGCATAGCCACCCTCAGTCCCGAAATCGAGGCCCTCACCCTCACCGTGGGTTCCGCCGGCAAGAATTTCTACGCTACCGGGTGGCGTGTCGGTTGGCTCATTGGCCCCGAGCACCTGGTCAAATACGTGTCTGCCGCGCACACCCGCATTTGCTACAGTTCCGTCTCGCCACTCCAGGAAGCTTGTGCCATTGGCTTCGAGCAGGCCGACTCGCACAACTTTTGGCAGGAGTCTATTACAGAGATGCAGAGCAAGATGAAGCGATTCAACTCGGTATGGGAGGAGCTTAACCTGCCGTACTCGGAACCCGAGGGTGGATACTTTGTTCTGGTGAACATGAACAAGGTCCAGCTTCCAGAGGGGTACAAGTTCCCGCCGCATGTGAAATCTCGGCCGCGGGATTTCAAGCTGGCGTGGTTCTTGATTAATGAGCTGGGTGTTGCGGCGATTCCGCCGACGGAGTTTTACACGCCCGAGAATGCGCATATTGCCCAAGACTGGATTCGCTTTGCAGTTTGCAAGGAGGATGTTGTCTTGGAGCAGGCCAAGGAGCGTCTTCGCGGACTGAACAAGTACATCAAGAACTAGAGTGTTTGGCAAGTCATCAAGAAACAATGGGCCGCTTGAGGGGGCCGGTGGTATAGTTTATAGAGCGTCTAATAATGATTATGAGTGACATATATCGCCCATGTTTGAATGCAACCGATAGAACCAAAAAAAAAAAAAAAAAAGCCAATGCGAAACTAAAGAAAAAAACAAAAACAAATGTAATAAAACCAACCACTCATGAAAAACAAACCCTCAAATGCTAAAATGAAGAAGAAAAAAAAAAGAAGAAAAACTCCCTACATCATTAACCTCAATAATCTTCCAACGTCAACCTCGCTTGCCCAGGATGATGTACTCCATTATTGCTGGAGGCACTCCCAGCCTGATCCCGCTGACTTGCTGCCGCCAACAACACATGATGCGCCAACACCAATATCAATACAACCGATCCCCATTCATCCACCGCCACGCTATTATCACGAACCCACACCGCTGCCAGAAAGTAGGCGACACCCGCCAACTCGCCAACGCTAAAGGCAGCTTCCGCCATGATCTTTCCAAGCTCAAAGCCATCAACATGCTTATTAGGAACACCGCCGAAAAGCGATGTAATGGAAGTCCAGACAGGGAACACTGCCATAGCACCTGACAGACCAAGAGCTGCCATCTGGCAAAGTCTCCCAGCTTCTTCATCTAACAGTACGCCACTAGCCCATAGAATACCGACTTGAACTACCAACAAAAAGGGGAGGGCCAGTGGTGAATGCAACACTTGTAGAGCAAATGGATTGCGATGCCGCACCTTGCCATCCTTGTGCTTCAGCGTCTCAGCTCGTGCTGCAATCATACGCGGCGACGAAAAAATAGAGCCATTGCTAGGAGCTGGTGATGCCGTCCGCATGATGATACCTTGTTGCTGAACATGGGGTTGTGTCGATGATGGCTCGTCATCAGGTCCGAGAGAGAAGCTACGGTTGAGCATAGAGGCGAGATCTGTCCGGGGGTCATTCTTTGGCACAGGGGCGAAGAAACGGGCATCGGCAAAGTGGACGGACTGATGGTCAGCAGAAACAGAAGTAGAAGCATCAGCAGAAGCAGAAGCACAAGCAGAAGCAATAGTACCGCCTCTGATCTGGGAAGCTTTGACGGCCGCAAATGGGTCCTCGGAATCATCACCCGGTGGTGTTTCCACGGGTGTCAATCGGCTAAAAGACCCGCTAGTAAAGGGATTAGGATTGGCTCGGGATGTCGTAGAGCCAAACCAAATGTTGACAGCCGGTGAGACACTGCGTTGCAAGGCATTTGAGGCAGAAACAGCAGCAGCTCTTTGAGAAAGATAACGTTGAACTGGCGCTTGGGGTGCGGGAGGAACCTTGAACCAAAACGGGTTGTTATGCTCTTCTTTCTTGATGGGTTTCGCAAACGGGTTCGTGTTTACAGGCCATCTTTGTAGAGCGAGTGGTGGCTGAGTCATGCTTTCAGAGATTGATGGAGCGGGTTGCGCAGTTGTAGGTTGAGTGGGCGACCAATCCATAGCATCGGTGTCGTCCAGAGACATTGCCTGCAAACGATGTGGGGTGCGCCCAGGCGCCATAGCTTGCACGTTGATGCTGCCAAATTTTGACCGGCGCACGGGACTACCAGTGCTGCCCGGTGATGTGAAATTGGTGCGACGAACAGGCGACGACGACGGGCTGAGAGGAGAGGCTGGAATCGGGGGTGAAGCCGTGAGAATGTCATCCAAGATGGAGCTCAGACTTTTGGTCTCCATCTCACGCTTTGCTTTGGGCTCGATTGTAGTTTCACCAACAGTCGGCGGACGAGGTACGGTAGCAGAGCTGGGAAACGCAACCTTGGGCTCCTCGTTTCCAAAGAGAGGAGTGGTGTCGAGTCTCACCACCTTCCTGGATGATATCAAGGCATACAGGAACGTGATGGCAGCGACTAGGTGAGCGCAGAAGCGCGCAGTTTCCTCATCGCCGCGCCCAACCTCCATGTCATCGAGATGCGGAAAGGCGAATCTCGCAATCAAGATAGTTGTTTGTAACGAGTACCATGATCCTAGCCCGAGCACCGGTTTTGAGAATCCACGAAACACTTGAGGAAAACGGGGATTCCACCACAAGGTCATAAGCGACATCACCAGACCAGCTGCAAGGACATCGCTACCATTGGGGAAAAGTCTAGCCACAGCAGCCAGGAAACGTACGCTCAATACCAACCAACTAGGCCAGTAAAACCAAATCGCCTCCTCCTTCTCCTCCTCCTCAGTCGTATTCGGTGATATCATTGGGCGCGCAAGGCTTTCAAGCATACCAATGTGCCACAACCCCTGTGCGGCCACGCCAGCCCACCATAATGCTTTTCCTAATCGGTGTGCCACATCAAGACTGGTGATACCTTTCCGGGTATGTCTGTTGGCACGGCTCTGCTCCATCATACGTCGGAGGTAGTCTGTCTTGGCCGTATACCGCGCTTGGCGAACACGAGCAGCAACTTTTGGTTCGCATGAGGCGCAGATCTGGGGGTATCTCTTTTCTAGGCCAGCACGGAAAGAATAGTAGTTGCGCTCGAGGGTCTCATATTCGGGGTCGTTCGGGTCGGAAGGCAAATACTGGGCGAGCGATGATGTGAATAAGTGCTGGTTTTTCAAGCAAGTTTTGCAGAATATCGAGCTGGTAGGTTCGACGGAGGCCGAAGTGCGGGTTGAGCGCGCATATTGTGTGACGGAGGTGTTGACGGTTGTTGCTTCGAGGGGTGGATCCGTGATATCGCCAGACTTGGTACAGGTCAGTCAGTAACATTAAACCATATTTGAATCGCGCAAGTGGGACATACCTCGTCTAACCAGTTGGTAGCTTCGCAGCTCGGGCAGTCAAATCGTCTCGGCGTAACTCCCGGCTCAAACCGCCGACCTTGTGATTTGTCGCAGTAGAAACACCGCAGAATCTTGGAACGGCGCAACGAAGCCATAGCTGCAGATTTTGGGTGCGGCCAGCCGAGACGATGATTCTGGAAGGATTGCGGGTTTATTCAGTCGGGTTGTTTTTTTGCCTAGCAATGGGCTTAAAGCGCAAACAAGGCTGCGATCAAGAGTTGAGGTAGGATGGATCCAATCGTAGAATACGCGATTGAACTTGCAGCAATGACGCAGGATGCAGAAAAGACTTGCGAAAGTGCTCGCAGGAGTTGTTAGTTGTTGGTGGGCTAGTGTGTGTTTATGGTCGGCCGACGATCTGTTGGTTGGTTGGCCTATGAACCAGTCGCGACTTGAAATGGAATCAATTGTTTACTAAAGCAGCCGTGTTCTGACTAGGAATCCCGGAAACTTGCCTTGCGTGTGAACCAACGACTGACTCTTTCTAATGTCAAGGCAGTCAGTATCTGAGACGAAACTATAGTAGCAGTTCGCCAACCCGCAAAGAAAAGTTCGACAAGCTCTCCGTAAGGTGAGAAGAGGAACAAACTAGGTGAAACTTTTCAGTGGGTCTCCTCTCGGTGTAGGGGTGTTGACCGGTAGCTAGGGTTAATATGTGAACTCCGCTAGGGTTTGGTGCTGACTATCTTCATGCAACTAAACAAGTTACAACCTGACAAAATCTTTTCTAAAAGAAAATAGTACTCATTATCGAACTATCAATAGATATCTAGGTTCAGCCACTTCTCACATCAACTTTGCAAATGCTGTAAACTCCTCATCCTCCAACAATTTCCCAAGAACCTCTCGTGTAACACAAAAAGCAACCTCAATATCCCCATTCGGTTTCTTTGGCATGATGAACCCCAAACTGTGAATTGGAGCCATTGCAGGCACACGGACAGCCTCCGGTCCTTTCCCCATTCCCAACTGAATCGGATAGTTGTCTCTCTTGGCCCAACTGGACATTAAGAAATCCAGCTTTTCGTCATACACCACCAAGTTGGGTGCCAACTGGGCGTTGGGCTGCTCGAGTTCTTTGATCATTCTTTTGCAGCGTGTGGAAAGTTTGGATGGGCTGAGTTCATCCCGTAAGAGAGTAGCCACATAACCCAATGGGCTATCGATCACTTTATCAACGCCGACCTCGGTGCGCACAAATGAGAGGCCGACCCCAAGGTAGTGGCGTTCAATTCCAAGCATTTCGCGAACGTCAACAGTGCGATAGTGGCGACAAATCTTTCCCTGCTGGTAACCTCTGGCAACAGTGACCTGGCGCCAGAATAGTGCAGTGATGGCATCGTCGGTCGACACGAAGGGAACTTTAGTGGGCTTAGTAGCCTGTGCAACTGCTTTAAGACGTGCTTGGGCTTCTGGCGTAAAAAGGAAATACTCCCATTCACCGCAGTAATCCTTATCAAGCTTATCATAGCGTGGCCACCACTCGGGGGTATCGGGCATCTGGGCCATTTCGTGACAGAGCTCGGTATTGGAAACATCGACCAGGCTACGGCCGGGATGGTTGTATTGTGCGATTTCCTTGGGCGTCAATCGACCGCCGGGCTCGCAGCATTGAGATATCATTCGTATGATACTCGTATGGCTAGTCATGTCGGCTGAGATATGAGAAGTAGTCGTTGCAATCAACACACCACCACGGAGATAGTTGATCTGAAGACACCAAACGGGGTGAGGCATGCTATCCACATGGGTCCTATCTTTATGACCAGGGAAAGTACAGCGAGCGACATATAACTTTTCATCCAGAAGTCGCATAGGGAAACCTCGAGTCTTCAATTCAATGAATGATGGATGCGTAGGGTCAGCCGTGTAGTCGTTGATAACCACAGTGGAATGCTGCTCAGGGTCCGGTACAATCTTCCAGAAGGAGCGAGGTGAATCCTGAACAACGATGCCGGCCAACCAAGGAAATGCTTCAATCACCTGGTTCGTGGCAGACTGAATGCGGTTGAAGATAGCTTCCTTTTCGGCTTGTGTGGACGTAGGAACTTGGTAAAAGGTGAAGACATTGGTGAGGAAATCCGTTGTGCGACTCTGACCTAGAGTGTCGACAAAGAACTCTTGGTTAACAGCCATTTTGAACCCCCCCCTCAAAAGAAAAAACCCCAAAAAAAGATGAAGCAGCAGGTTGAATCAATGATGGTGTTGTTGTAATTGCCGAATAGAAAATTTGGAAGATTATATGGCGGGGCCACTGGTCTATTTATGTCAATTTCATGTCCATGATCATTCTCTATAAATATATATATATGAGTAACTATGCAGGTAATTTGCATGCATATTGAATTACATAATAAAGATTGAAAACATGTCAAGATAGATTTGTACCCAATGCTTATTGGTGGAGATTTATTGATGTTCATTGTGAGCTAATGCGATGATATATATACGTCGTTGTACGAACTTCCCTTGCTTCCGGAGCCAATAAATGGTGGTTTATCGTGCTTAGATGTAGCCAGCAATCTTGCAAAGTGTAAAGAATAGGAACCGGGGATTAAGCAGACAGAGTTATCAACTATCCCACTATAGACTCATGAACAAGTTCAGAGTCTACTTGGATTTGGACCTAGTATAAGCCGATTTAAACGCACGAGGTTCAGCCACGAAATAAGGGTTTAATCTTTAGGGTTAATCCCGCCTCTAGCCTGGAGCTGCTTTGGCCATTGAATACGTGACACAAATATCATCAGCACAGTAGGTAACTACTCAATTTTCAGTCACTGTGAATTACGCAAATACTTTCTTGAAAAAGACAAACAAACATCATATACCAAAGAAGGAAATCACCTATTCGGGATCTTGCGGCCTGTTGGCTTTTCCTCCAATAGAAATCGGTCGCGAATGGCCAAACCTGGTCGCAACTCAAGGTTCTTTCCCAATTAAACTCAAAGACTATGATTTTTTTTTCCCGCGTTTGACAATACCCCGGAAAGTACCTACCTACCTTGCCAATTCCGCACATTTGCACCAACAAACTAGAAGTTGCCATCTTTACTTTACAAGATTCAATACTACAGTCAGCCCAGCCTCACGTGGCCATTGGTCCCTCTTTTTTTTCCTTCTTTTTTTTTTTCTTTTTTTCTTTTTTTTCTTTCTTTCTTTTTTTCTTTTTTTTCATTTCTTTTTCGCAAACGACGATTCCCCCATTCTTTTTTTACCTCTTCTATCAATGCTTGGAGCCTTGGCGTTGTATGACAATTTAAACCCTCGATTATCTTTTGGATCCTACCAACTCGACGATTTTGCTCCCACTTTAGTGCCCTTTTTGCTTTTCTTTTCTTTTTCCTTTTCCCATAACCAAGCTTCCCCCATTCATCGACTCTCCCGCATCCCGCGTTCCGCAACACCACCACCACCACCACCACCACCATAGCGGGTACATGGCTGCCCTCATCCCTCACGTCATTATTCCGCAATCGACACCGCAATCCACCAACCAAAACGCTCCCGATTAACCGCTGGACTACACACTTGGTTATCAAGGGGGGTTGTCTTTCCGTTCGCATTGCGCCATTCGGCTGTCATCTTTCCGTCATCTTCCCGTCATCTTTCCGTCAAATATATCCAACTCTCCGCTTAGTTTCATCGTAACCTTCAATGTCTGTAGATGAAGACCAGGTGGCTGTCGCCCCACTGAAGCTTGAGCCTGAGGTGATTGACGCGGGGTTGCGAAGTCATATCCACTGTATGTCTGATGATTGCTCGACACATGTGCTCACTTCTTAGGGGGGAATGAAAATTGGCTTAGATGTTGGATAACTTGCTTCTTGAGCTGTTGTCTTGTTGTTAATCATCATCTTGCATGTATTGACTAGAAACTGGCGCACTAGTTCTGCTCATCATGTCCCGCTACCAAGCTCATCTCTCTTAAAACCTAAAAACATGTGTGTTTCTTGTGGCACATCTACAACCAACTAACAAAACCCTAATTTTCATACATACAGACAAGAAAGCCTTGCCTCGCTGGCGTTATAATCTCCGCCAAAAGCTGATTCCCCTCGTCCGTTGGGAAACACCCTACCTCGCTGCCTTTCAACAATGGGTCCGTTCGCCCTTTTGGGATAGCTACTTTGCCGTCACAGCCAACCTAGGCACACATACAGCCTTCATGATCGGCTTGCCGGTGCTGTTCTGGTGTGGATTTGAAGCCTTTGGTAAAGGACTGGTACATATCTTGGCTAGTGGTGTGTTCTTCTCTGGGTTTGTCAAGGATCTATTGTCGTTACCCCGTCCACTATCTCCACCGTTGCACAGAATCACTATGAGCGGTAGTGCTGCGCTTGAATATGGCTTTCCCTCAACTCACAGTACGAATGCTGTCTCTGTCGCTGTATATGGACTGTTAAAGATATATGATGATGGCAACACTCTGAGTTCCAACACTAAGCTTGGCCTGGAGATTCTGAGCTACTTTTACGCTGCCTCAATCGTTGTTGGTCGCTTGTACTGCGGCATGCACGGATTCTTGGATGTAATCTTTGGTTCGCTTCTCGGCGGTATCATTGGCTGGGTTGAGTTTGCTTACGGCCCTTTGCTGGATCAGTACATGTACACTAGCTCATGGCTTGCTCCCGTCATTTGTACTCTTGTCATCATTGCGCTTGTCCGTGTGCACCCTGAACCTGCGGATGATTGTCCTTGTTTCGACGACTCTGTGTCGTTTGCTGGCGTGGTGATTGGTCTCGAGTTTGGCACCTGGTCCTATGGTCGGGCGTTGTTTGATCTCCGAGCCCCCATCCACCTGTGCGATACATTTGATTCCATTGTGGCTTTAGGATGGCTGGTAATTATTGCGCGTCTATTTTTTGGTGTGCTTGTGATTTTGGTTTGGCGCGAGGTCACCAAGCCTACCATGCTGAAGCTTCTGCCTCACATTTTCCGCTTTAGCGAACGTGCTGGCCTGATCCTGCCCCGTCGTTTCTTCAGTAGCGCTTCCGAATATAAATACGTCCCTGGTGGAGTGCAACTGGACACCGTGTTTCCCCGAGTTGCCGATATCACTGGAGTTGTTTCTAGCATCCGCCACTCTGGCCGTGGCCGCGCTGTTTCTATTGGACCCCAAAGTGCCGCTGATGCGTACGAGACTCTGGCCTACAGAGAGCGCAGACGTCGCGAAAGCATTGGTAGCAACGGGTCGCTTCGTAGTAAGGCCAGTGCTCGGGACCTCAAGGACGAAAAGGAACGAGCAAAAAACAAGGATGCTGCGGGTGCGGTGTCGTCTGCGTCCGAGTGCCCGTCGGCTCCAGACTATGAGTCTGCAGTTGATGATGATGAGGATGAGATTAGTGATGGCGAAGTGTTTCGGAGATTAATCGCTCCGAGAGTGCGGTATGATGTCGAGGTTGTGACAAAGTTGGTGGTTTACACTGGTAAGTTGATTCAAGCATGTGCCGCCGCCGCCTTTGCTATCTTTGTAGACATGATTGCTAACCTTGACATGAAAAAAACCGAAAAAAAAATTCTTTTAGGCATCGGCTGGCTCAGCACATGGATGATTCCGTTATTGTTCGAGCTTACTGGCCTTGGTCTCCATGAATCACCAGTAGTCATGATGTTCATGCGGTAACGGTGGTGTTTTGGGAACCTTTGGGAATTTGAACTTTTAATATAATTCGTTTATATGTAATGTTGGTGTGAGCATTTGTGTTTGTTGATCTTGTATACGTTGTAATATCAATCCGTCTTGATCTTTGGTACCTTGTATGGTTATGATTTGTCTTAGTTGATGGGGGGAGGTAGAGAGAGAGAGAGAGAGAGAGAGGTAGAGAGAGAGAGAG
>MKGJ01000045.1:8168-25356 GCA_002018255.1 Bretziella fagacearum | reverse complement strand
AGAGAGAGAGAGAGAGAGAGAGGTAGAGAGAGAGAGAGGTAGAGAGAGGTAGAGAGAGAGAGAGGTAGCCGAGTTCCCTACTAAATACTCTTAGATAAGATGGCACTTTCTCAAACAAAATACCCCGTCCAAGTCCCATCACGTATCAACGTCTTAACATGTATACTGTTTTAAGTCATTGTATCAGACATCTTTGCTACTAGCTGGATGCATATTGATGTATATTGATGCATTACCTTTTATTATCTCCATCTCTTATGGTTTCCAACAGGCTATACACCACTGTACCCACCCTCGATCCGACCGACAGGAACGCCTTTGCTCCAGACCGTAGGTAGGTAGGTAGGTAGGTAGGTTCTGACTTGTATGTGTCCACCCAGACCCAAGCCCAGACCCAGACCCAGAGGGGGCCGTCCTGTCATCCAGGATCCATGTCATGCCGCAGCCGACGTTCCGAGTAAGCTTAAATTACCTGCAGTGCCGGTGTTGAACTGCATCTATGACGGGCCGATCGAATGTTAGATGATTCAGGTACCAGACTGGCGGTAGGAGGTGGTTAGATGCTAGATTGGTATCACATGGGGGTGTAGCTTGTTAGTGTTTCGCAAAAGTTAAAAAGAGGCCAACTATATTCTGCAAGGACGGCGATTCTTTCAAGTGACGAGATCTTTCTGATTGAGACTATGAATGGTCTGAAGATCAAGCCAAGTTCCATCGTCGGCGATGCTGTGTCGCCAGGCCCCCCCCGGGGGTTACAATCCGGTAGATGGCGCATTACAAAAGTTCATAGACCAACAGTATCGCCGAAAAGAACCATGACCTGGAAGCTCAGTTGGGGGGGGTCTTTTTGTTCACTGCATAGCCGCGGCTGGGTGGAGTGCATAGGGTCATATATATGGTTACGTTTTGTTTCTAATAACGTGCAAATACTTATGACCCCGTCAAAATTGCTCCGCGCCACTGTCTGCCGATTTATCGACCCATTTTCGTGTCTATTGGGAAAAACTTGGCTTTTAGCATAAAACTACATTACAGGGCTGAAGATGGAAGAGCATTCTATAATATAGGCTCCAAGCACCATCTCTAGTACTTAACTCATCCCCCCAATGGCCCCAATGCTCGTGCGCAAACGCCCTGAATCCCACCAACTTCCAGCACCTCTTTGGGCGACAAGCTCTGATCCCCCGCCCACAACCCAAAGTTTACCCAGCAGCAACTAGTCGGCAACTAGTCGGCAGCCACCACAGCCGTTTTTCTGGCATTTTTCTTCCCTTCCTCTCACCATTCTCCCCCCCATCATTTCATTCTTTCGACCATTGATCCTCTTGGTCAATCGAGGGTTTTTATTTATTTTTATTTTTGTTCTGTAATATCTTCAGTTGTCATCGTCGTTGGTCTTGCGCCACGGCAAAAAAAAAACCAAAAAAAAACCACTGCTTTTACTTTCACGATTCTCCAAAAGTCTGGTGGTCTCTTTTCGTTCTTTTCGTTCTTCTATCTAAATCTCATTGACGACTGAAATCTACCCCATTCTGCCTCCATCGACTTGGAATACCACATTCACTCTAATCATCGCTTCCATTCAACATAATCCATAGGCTCTATCGGCCCCTTGATAATCTTCTTTGCATGTAAAGTGCGTCGTCCACTTTCTGCACCATCGTTTCCCGGGCATCGATTACAATACGTTATTCAATCTTATCCATTACTTACTCCTCAATCCAACTCTCTTGAACCCAGTACCGGCTCGAATAAAACTGACCTCCGAACCCAACTTGCGACGTCCCTATACCTCCAATCCTTGGCCCAGGCGCCTTCCGACTGCTTTGTGTCCCGCATTTGCTCCTGACAAGTCCTTCAAATCGAAATAGATAAATCACCCATCACCCCCCCCAGCGCCGTCACTGGCCAGTCATCCATTCGCTACCCACGGACATCATCTACCATGTCGGCCGATATGGTCACAGGTGCTGCTGCGCCGGATGAGACTCGCGCACTACGCTTCGCCGACATGGCCACTGGCATCGCTGCTATACCTACCAAAGACTCACCCAACATCACGTCAAAATCCGCCAGTGACCAAATGTCCCAACCGTACAATGCTGCCGAAGAAGACTCCGAACTAAGTGACTGTGAAGATTCTTTTGAGAATCCCAAGAGCTCTACTATCCGGAGCAGCACTAGTGTAGACAAGACAAACGTCGAGACAAATTCAAAAGTAGTGGACGAGGAAGAAGACTTTGAGGAGATCCTCCCTGCCGATTGGTCCGGAAATGTTCCTATCTTCAAACCTACGATGGCTCAGTTCAAAGACTTCAAGAGATTTGTAAGTTGCTGGTTCTTTTTTTTTTCTTCTTTTTTTCTTCTTCCTTTTTTTCTTTCTTTTATTCTCTTTGCGCTCATACGTCACATATGCCGTCACTCCACACAAAAATGGTCTCTGCATATTCCATTTCACCCACCTGGCATTTTGCGCCGGAACTACAACCTTGCTAACCGACCATTCTTTGTGACAGATGGAACATGTCGACTCGTATGGAATGAAGTCTGGTGTCATCAAAATCATTCCGCCCGTGGAATGGAAAGACAATCTCCCTCCTATCGATGACCTTGTCAAGCAAGTTCGTGTCCGGAACCCCATCAAGCAAGACATCATGGGCTCCTCCGGCACCTACCGTCAGGTAAACTTTGTCCATAGTCGTGTCTATAACGTCCCGCAGTGGCGTGCCCTGTGCGATCAGAGCGAACATCAGCCGCCAGCTCGTCGTGGTGAGCGCCGTGCGGATAGGGTCCGCCCAGTTGCTCCACCAAAGCCGAAGCCAGCGCCCAAGCCCAAGGCGACACAAACAAATCCCGCCCTCAAGAAGCGCGGTCGCGGAAGACCAGCACGAAGATCAACCCGGTCATCAGCTGCACAAAACAACAACAACAACAACAACAACAACAACAACAACAACAACAACAACAACGAGCCCATGACGCCCCTCACTCCACCCGAAGCCGAGAAATATGATGAGGATTATCATGAAGATGAGGTTATTATGGCCTCAATAGAGAACGACTCCCCCGCGCCAAGACCTGGACACATGGGTGCCGTCAAGGTCGAAAGGTCAAAACCGACGTCAAGCACCCATGAACAAATGCAATCAACATCAGCTCGTCGGAAATACAGCAAACGTGAAGCTTCAGCCAAAATTGACGAGGAAGCATTCCGCGATTTTAACTACCACATGGATATCTCGGATTTCACTCCAGAGCGTTGCGAAGAGCTTGAGCGCATTTACTGGAAGACCCTAACGTACGCCCCGCCGCTGTATGGTGCTGATTTGATGGGTACCTTGTTCGACGAGTCTGTGGATCACTGGAACCTAAACAAGCTACCAAATCTGCTGGATGTGCTTGGAACAAAGGTTCCTGGCGTCAACACGGCTTATCTCTACTTGGGCATGTGGAAAGCCACCTTTGCATGGCACTTGGAAGATGTCGATCTTTACAGTATCAATTATTTACATTTCGGCGCGCCCAAACAGTGGTACTCGATTTCCCAAGCTGATGCTCGGCGATTTGAAGCTGCGATGAAATCCATTTGGCCCCAAGAAGCAAAGGCATGCGACCAGTTCCTACGCCACAAGGGTTTCCTAATCTCACCCCAACATCTGAAAAGCCACTTCAACATCACCGTCAACAAAGTCGTCTCATACCCCGGAGAATTCGTCGTGACTTATCCCTATGGATATCACTCTGGCTATAACTTGGGATACAACTGCGCCGAGGCTGTAAACTTTGCGCTTGAAACATGGCTGCCCATGGGCAAGATCGCCAAGCGCTGCGAATGCGCCGAGGCTCAAGACAGTGTTTGGGTTGATGTCTACGAAATTGAGCGAAAACTGCGCGGTGGTGAGGAGGAGGAAAAAGAAGAAGAAGAGGAGGAGGAGGAGGAGGAGGAGTACGAGTATATAGAGGTTGAGGTGGACGATGAAGAGGAGTCCGAGGAAGAAGACGAGACACATGGTATCCCGTCACCCCCTGACTCTAGTAATGGCAGCAAATCCAGCGGGCAGAAGCGCAAAAAGTCAAGCAAGTCATCCTCGCATGATAAGACCAAAAACCCAGCAAAAAAGGTCAAATTGGTTAAGCAGGTTAAGAAATCCCGCACCGTGCCTGTCTGTTGTCTGTGTCCCAACAATATTCGCGCTCTACCTGTTCTCAAGACCACTGATGGCCGGATGGCGCATCGCATGTGCGCTCGTTACCTCCCAGAGACTTACCTCGACGTCAATCCCGATGATGAATCCGACGATGTTGTTGGCGGTGTGGAGCAAGCTTTGACCAAACGCCACGATCTCAAATGTCTATTCTGTCATTCCAAACGTGGTGCTTGTGTACAATGTTCCCAACAAGGATGCAGTAGAGTGTATCACGCGTCATGTGCCGCGGCCTCGGGTGCCTTTGTCGAGGAAGCAAGCATCCCCGTCTTTGGTCCTGACGGCATCGAGTATGCCGACGATGCCATGGAGTTGGCGTGCCGTTTCCATCGCGTTCGCAGAGATCGCCAAGCCACTGGCTACAGTTTGGAGGCGAATGGCAAGGCTGCCAAGTTGGCCGCTGAGTTGTCGCCGGGCGAGATTTGTCAGATACAGCTCAACACCAAGGACGTCTGGGCGGGTGTTGTTCTTGAGAACCGGCCTGAAGAGGAGATGCTTGTGGTGGAGACTATTCCAAATCGAGATTCTGTGGAAATCCAATGGAAGTGGGTGGTGGTGCCAGATCCCGCCGACTTTCATCTTCCCAGGGCTTCTGCTAATGCGGTTCCCATGCCCCGCGCGAAGAAGGATCGCGATAATCTCAAGGCTGTGCGTGGCGATGGTGCGGCACCTAGACGGGACGAAGCGTTTATCGAGGGCTACACCTGGGGGGAGTTCACTGCATATCACGAGTGTGCTAACCCAGAACAGAAACCTGTAGACTTGTCCAAGTCTGGGTCCGGCCCTTGGTTATTCCTCCCTGACGACTCAACAGATACAAAGGCGCAGTACACTATGCAGGTGGGAAGTAACATCCCCGACTCCCAGGGCGACTTTCTCCTCACGATCCCCAAGCCTAAGCCTAAGAAGCAAAGGATCAAGAACCAGCACATCATGATTCCTACTTCCATCACCATGCTTGCAGCCCTCGGACAACCACCCATCATGATACCTTTTGGAAGCCAGCCCATTGCTGCTCAACCTCAACACCTTGGACAGCATCACTTGATTCCGGCTACCCAACAACAACAACAACAACAACAACAACAACAACAACAACAACAACAACAACAACAACAACAACCGCCGCAGGGCTACCTTGAGGCTCCCAAGCCTTCAACCCAGCCCCCGCACCTTTCTATGCAACCACAGATGCATCACCAGATGCCACCTCAAAATCATCATAAACCGCCTACGCCTCAGGTGACGCATCAGCCTTGGCCACATCCGCAACATCAACATCAATATCCTCAGGCTCCATACCAACAGCAGTTTTTCAACGCCCCTCCTCCACCTCACCCGCCTCACCAGCAGCAGCACTACGCCGCTCATGGCCAGCCGCAACAACAACAATCATACTTTGCTCCACCGCCTCATCATCAGTATGCTCTGCAGTACCAGAATCAGCAGATGATGCCTAAGCAACAGCAGTTTTCTAGCTATCTAGGCGACCCTCAGCTAGGCAGCCCTCAGCTAGGCGGCCCTCAGCTAGGTAATCATCAACCCTTTGCTCCACAGGGACACTCTGTTGCAAAGAATTTCCAACCCCAACAACTACATGCTCAGCATCA
The DNA here is from genome assembly GCA_002018255.1 of Bretziella fagacearum. Lineage (NCBI taxonomy): Eukaryota > Fungi > Ascomycota > Sordariomycetes > Microascales > Ceratocystidaceae > Bretziella > Bretziella fagacearum. Next base: position 19,541 of record MKGJ01000045.1, on the reverse strand, counting down.
TACTCACCAAGTGCAGCAGCCTACGGCCAGTGAGGAAACCCATCCAGAAGCTGTTCACGTGATCTCGAAACCTGTCATATTTACAGGGCAGCCCAAACAACCGAATCTCCCGCCGCAAGGCATCTTTGCCCCGCCGTCCTCGACGCTGGCTGCATTGTATTCCACCTCTAGCATGAGCAGCAATACTCCCTCAACTGTCACTCCTATTGTCCTCCCTCAGAAACCCCCCTCACCATTGCACCCTTCAATAAAACCGACCCCGGTCAAAGCACCAGCCATCCCCACGAGGCAAACCCCGGTACCAATTCCGGCGAAGTATCTGGCCGCTAGTATCAAGCCATCTGCATCGCCCATCTCTACGGGCTCTTCAGTCTCGAGGCCTGCCAGGGGAGTTGAAGTCAAGGAAGAGGAGGTCAAGAAGGCAGCTACGAAGCCGCGTATGTCAACTACGCCGATTCCGATTCCCAATATCCCAGGTATGGGCTCGTTCTCGGGTTCTGGATTCGTACCTACCCAAGGAAAGGGAAAGGAAACTACAGTGGCGGTGAAAGAAGATGATGGCCTTGCCGAGGTTCCGGTTGATTCGATGGGATCAGTTACGGATGTGTTGTTCCATTTACGGAGAGTCAGTGTGGACATTAAATGAGGGGACGGGGGTGAGATGGGTTGATATAGAGTCATCTTCCCATACAGGACAGGAGAGAGTAGAAGAGTTTCTCTTTGGGTATTATCCAACCTTGAAAAGATTGGACGGGTTTTTTTTATTTTTTTTTTATTTTTTTTTCTAATTTTTCTTAAAAAAAAAAAAGTTTCCTAGTATCTATGGGGCAGTGGCTATTTGATGATATCCTTTGTTTTACATCTTTTCACTTTTCAGAAAAGAAATTCTCCGTATATTCGATTGGCGATAATATTTTAACTTTTGTCATGTATTAATAAGCACTCCCACATCCCGATAACCAATCACTTGTACTATTTTGTATCACAAAGTTAAACTAGTCGAGTTCTTTCCTAATTCGGCTAACCATCACATGGCGGTTTCACAATACAGACGACATTGATCTTGATGCCTTGTGAAAAAAGAAATTGTGGTTGACATTGTTGCATTTCAGGTGGTTGGCAACTTGTTTCTGTAAGGATAGAGTAGTCATCGGGCTAATGCAGTTTCCCGAACGTCCTGTTTGACGCGTCTATTAATGTAAAGTTTATTCATGATGTTGCTCGGCATTAAGATTGAAACCCTCCGATGGAGATGTGGGAGGCTCGGGTATTCCCTTGAAACTCTTTCGCCAAGTCGGGCCAAGGAACCTTGGCAAGAATATCTAGATAGGTAGTTCTCGAATTCCCAGTCTCTGTCATCTGGAATGTTTTTGGGTAATAAATAAAAGAGTAGGCAGATAAATAGCAAATATCCTGTATTGGAATAGACACAAGTGACAAGACAGAGACAAGTACCTACACAGATACAGGTCAAGACAGCAGCGGCATTTGGTGTATTGTAATCCCAATCCGTCGAGCCGAATATTCGATACGACCTTGGTATTTCTGAAAGCCGCCATAGTGACAAAGATCCACACACAGCCCCCCCTTCCTTCTAACGAGTTTCTAACCCTTGCGTTGACATTAGTACTTGAATATTTCCATGATTGGTAATAGATAAGCAATGGCCCCCAAGGTTATACACTGACTATTGTGGTGACAACTGAAGCAAACCGTTGAGCTACATGCGGTGGGTGATTTCCTTGTTGATGCTTGTTCACCGTCTCCATATATTTCCAACATGAAATCTGCTTCCATCCATTTTACTTGCTTTTGCATGCCGCTAACCAGCATAATAAATGCCGAACAGATGTGGTGAGTGTTACCTAACTCGGACTCATCCCGAATAAGAGGACACGGATTCGGTTATAGAATCGGATTACTCGTATCTTCGGTTGCTTACGTGACGTGATGGTCGGTCACACTTCATAACAGCGCAAAAATACTCCCGTGGACCTCTTCCGATGTGAGTCCAAGCCATCATGTTTGTGTCTCTTTTGAATCAATCATCACCATAGCCCTGACAATGCCCACTCACTCATTAGGTATGCAAACCAGCTTGCCATTCCCGAACCATGTCAAACCAAAAGAAACCCAAGGGTTCAGTCTCCAAACCGGCGCACCCCTCCTCAAGTTGCGTCCCATGCTGTATACCAAAAGTTTTGCAGCCTTGTTCACTCACTGGCGATTTTGAATCCGAGAATATCCCACAGTAGCATGTGTTGGTAGCCTGAGAGATTCTCAGACCACCACCAGGGATTTAGAAAGAAAGAAAAGCCTCCGGGTGGACCGTGGCTTGGTCGGCGCAAACCAACACTCAAAGCTTTGATAGAGGGAGGTTTCTGAGCGATTAGATCCGATATGGCGGAGTCATAGATTTAAGTAGCTGGTAGTAAGTAGTGCTTGATGTTTATATTGTCACTACATATGTACATACAAATGACTTTTAATTGCTAACGGTCAGAGTTCCTGCATTACGCTGGAGTCCAAAAAACCCAAAATTTTCCACTATAACAATGTATAGCTTACTAATCATATAGTAGTGTTTACATAGCGTGTAAGCACATAGGTATCTATGTAGGTAGTCAGGCAGGCAAGTATGCAAGTTCCTTCCATTTTTATTTGTAGAGACTCGGATGTCTGTCCCCATGTCGTACCGAACTCGACGCCCCATATTTCCTGATCCTTGTGAGAGTATACAAGGAAGGAGGGAAGGAGACTCATGCAACTACCGGCCGGGATCAGATGGGGGATTCCGAGAGTCTCAACTTTGGTCTGAGGGAAAACCCGCGCTTGGAACGTGCGTACTAGGAGAATGCAATCTTCAGGTCCTAGCTGGCTTCCAGGTATCATCAAGTATATTGTACATGCACACATTACTCTGCGGTGTCTCTGCCATATAGCACCTACTATAGGTGGCTACTGGGGTCTCTATTATTACCCTGGACTGATGTCTTGATTCTAGTTGTCCTATACTATGTATATATATACATATATACATATATATATATATTAGTCAAACTATATCAAGTCCTTTCGGTCAAATACCAGTTCCTCATCTTACTCCCTAAATGAAGAGTTTCTATAGTGAGGGAGTTCCATATAACATCTCAGTGTCATTACAACCACATTTCCAGATTTGTAACTACCTTCTGGGCCTGGGAACTCTATGTTTAGACCTTCTAGCACCCTAGACATACGATACGATCGATATCCCGAGCTCTCTCTCTCTCTCTCACACACACACACATAATTCGCAGTGCCTGTTATCACAGCAACAACAAAACTACGGCTCTCTGAGGGGTAACTCTAGCGGTATGGGTCCCTGTCCAATGTTCAATGCGTACAGTCGTTCAACTGCCTATCCACATATTGTAAAGGCTTCCAGACTTGGCTTGTTTCCTAAATCCGAACAGATGATGTGGCCACAAGTGGTGGGGGGAAACAAGTCTCTACTAGATAGAGAAGCCATCTTACGTGCCGCGGGACAATAGCAGAATAGCGCTTACTTGATTGGCAGTAGATCTTGTCTGTTGAACAATTATAAAAAGGTTGAGATACTCCGCCTCTTGGTCTCCATCATCGATACTCATCCTCACCTCTCCCATCATTCACTCACTCACTCACTCATCTCTTCATACACACGAGATCAGGCCAAGACTTCTTCATTCACTACTTCTTTACCAAAAAAAAAATTAATACATCTTTTACATACGCCGTCACCATGACCATCTCCACCCACATTGAGATTGACCCTCTTGGTCAGCAGGCCATGCTGAACCTATACATCGACATCGCTTCCATCTTCGAACTCCCTTCCAATGCCTCCAAGTACAAGGTCCTTGCTGCTCTAAACGCTGGTATTGCCAAAATGGCCGACGCCTTCCCGTGGTTCACCGGCAGTGTTGTCTTGGACCCCAACGTCAATAAGTACCGTATCCACCCCACCGATAATAACATTCTCGTCATCAAGGACTTTACGAATGACCCCGCTCAGTCCACCTTTGCTGAGATGAAGGCCCGTAAATTCCCTCTTAGCATGGTGGACGAGGACCGCATGGCCGTGCGCCGCACCATCCCTGGCCACCCTAGCGAGAAGCATCTCACCAACCACCCCGTCTTTGCCATTCAAGCCAACTTCATTGAGGGAGGTCTGATTCTCTACTTCTCTGCTCATCACGTCGTCTTTGACATGAATGGTATGGCTTCGACCATGGAGATGCTGTCACGGTGCTGTGCGGGTGAAGAGTTGACCGAAAAGGATCTCGAGCTCGGCAACTGTGATAGAACAGGCGCCATCGATGTCAGCGATACACCCCTCACTCCTCGCCCGCAATCCTTGGCTTCTACTTGGCTTCCTGCCTATGACGGGAGCGGTCCCGAATGGCATCATTTCCTGTTTGAGGGTGAAGATCTTGAGCGCTTGAAGAAGGTGGCCAATGACACCAAGCCGGCCGACTGCAAGTTTGTCAGCACTGATGACGCCCTCACTGCCCTCTGCTGGCAACGTGTCATGTGTACTCGTCTTACACCCTTCAACAAGACTGAAACCTCGACGTTCCTTCGCGCCGTTGACCTTCGCAAGTATGTCGGCCTGAGTGATTGTTACCCTGGCATGTGCATTAGCATGGCTGCTTCCACCAAAACGTTTGGAGAACTCAGTCACATGAAGTTGGGTGAGGTTGCTGCTATGCTGCGCAAGGACCTGGACCCCACTAGCGTTGTGGCCATTGCCAAGTCTGTTATCAAGAGAGTTAACCAGCCTGGTGCCGAGATTGAGCCCGTGTCTATCCTCGTCGATGGTACGCATAGTGTCTGCCTCAGTAGCTGGGCCAAGGTTGACATCTACCACTATGATTTTGGCTTCGGTCTTGGCCGGCCTACTGCTATTAGACGTGGTGATCTGCCGGGTTTCGGTTGTCTGGGTTTCTTCATACCCAAGAGACCTGATGGTCAAATTGCTGTTTCCTTGTGCATGACCAAGTCAGAGCTGGGTAAGCTTCTTCGCGATCCTGAGTGGACGCCCTACAGCACCCTGTTCTAAACAAGTTGTATGGGAAAAGTCTATGGGCTTTGTCTTTTGATTTAAAAGTACCCTTTTTTTTTGTATTTATCAAGATTAATACGCCTAGTTATGTTCTAAATGTAAATATTGATTACCACTGATACATTCAAGTGTGAAACCATTGTCATGAAAATAAAACAAACCCTTGGGTATGGCTGTTAGGGTTGTTGGATCAGAGGTCTCCACTTTCAACACCAAGCTTTAAATCCTACTTGTTGCATCATCTTTGTCTCTTCCTCCATGGCATTTTATAACCACCATTTTTCGTATCAAGAAACCGATCAATGCCATTCTCTCTCTCGCTTGCCGGAAAGCACGCCGTCATCACAGGTGGCACTGGTGTCTTGGGCCATGCCATCGCCATTACTCTCGCCTCTCACGGTGCCTCAGTCACTCTCATTGGCCGTCGGGCTTCTACTCTTGAATCCACCGTCTCTTCTCTCGCTGCTCCGTTATCCTCCCAAAAATCCCATTCATACTACGTCGCCGATGTTTCCAACTCCCAGAGTCTGCAAGAAGCCGCCAAAACCATCTCCAAGACTCAACATGTAAACTTGCTTGTCAACGCGGCGGGAATCGCCCAAAACAGATTATTGATGGGATTACCCGAAGAGGAAATGATGCATATCATAAACACAAATCTGATGGGGACGGCTCTTGCGTGCAAATATTTTACAAAGTCCCTCATGCGCTCGTCAAAAGAACATGGCGATGGTGAGTAAAAAAAAAAGCAGAGTGACGTCATCATATCATATTTCTAAATGCCACCTCCCAAATGAATAGCCTCCATAATCAACATGTCAAGTCTCCTTGCCGTAACAGGAGGTCGAGGCGCCTCTGTGTATGCCGCTACCAAAGCCGGAGTACTCGGTACGTAGCTGTCCTGTCCCCAGAGAGCATGTTTCTCTCTGTATGTGGTGGCATACAAGCTAGCTAACTCACCCTTTAGGTCTCACCCGCTCACTGGCTGCCGAACTCGCCCCCAAGATCCGCGTCAACGCTCTCCTCCCAGGCTACATTGACAGTAAAATGGTCTCAGGTAAGTCATTATCATCATGTTATATATTCCAATATCCCCAAATGCCATTGTCATCCCAAACCAAATGCTAATTCTCCATGACAGACATTGTTCCCTCAACCTCTGATGCTCTAACAAAACAAATCCCATTAAAACGCCTAGGAACCCCGCAAGAGGTCGCACATGCCGCTCTCTTTCTTGCCCAAAATCGCTATGCCAATAACTGTAACTTGAATCTAGACGGCGGTCTCAGTGTAGGAAGCTCCTGAGAGTCTCTAGTCTTCAATTAAAATCGCCCCATTCTCATCTTCAACCACTGTCGTCATGTCCTTACTCGTCTCTACATCTCCAGTCTCATCCTTTCGGGCCTTCTTCGGCTCAACAGCCTCCACGGTATCGTCATCGTCGACATGTGGCCTCTTGACGCCACTCGACGGTCCATCAGACGCAACAACAATGTCATCATCGTCGTCGTCGTCATCAGCACCATCATTGGCAGCTAAAGTCGGAGGAGGAGGAGAAGGAGGCGTTCGTTTGAGAGGTATTGTAGGTATACTATCACCATTACGCAGCAAACCGATATCATGAGTATCAGATCTAATGTACTGGATGCTGAGCACGACGTTGACTTTGGGGTCCTCATCTGCCTCATCAACGACGGTCAACAACCGTTGATTCTCAACACCTGAAATCAGAGTTAGCCACGTATTACAATATTATACAAACCATGCTCATGACTTACCAACATCTTTCAATAATTTCAAAAGGTTCTCGTCCTCGTCTGCATCGAACAAGAGCCCATTCTCTAATGAGATGGCAAAATCATCAGTGTACCCAACCTTTTCTTTCAGGAACTCAACAAGATGGCCCAGGGTCGACTTCTCATCATCGGCCTTTATCATCAAAGTCACTGGCGTACATATCGGACAATCCTTGTTGGGCAATCTGGGCCGATCCGGGGCAAGCAATCTATCTGGTGCAAAGGGTGTCAAGTATACCTCTTTGGTGTTGTTCCAGCGGTTTTGGAGAATCTGGTAAGCCTGAAGCACTACAAGACCAGCAGTAATGGCGTTGGTAGTCGCAATGGCGGGAATAATGTTACCCGCCATTTGTTTAACGTCGAAACGCGACTTGCGTACAATACCAAAGATGGTGGCCCGGATGTTGGCGGCAGCAGTTACAAAGTTAAGGGTATCCTCGTCGTCCTTGTCAAAGCTAATCGTAGCAGGCTCATGTGGGTCACTAATCCGCATTGCCTTGACTCTATGGCCCAGCTTCTTCATGCTAGCCATCAACATTGCAACATTCTGCTCCAAAGACCAGATGTTTTGACCATTGTCCTCGAGGATATTCTCTTGTAGAGGTTCCGCCTTGTCCTTTACATGATCATATAGAATTGGTACGGGTTTCCTTTTGCCCTTCCACATCTCCTCAACAGCAAGAAGGCGGTTGATATCCTTGTTGAAAACCTTGTCAAACAGTTTTCCCACGCCGCTAGGTTCTGTCACCACGCCACGAATCTCCTTGAGAGCTTGGCTTTCCCGCCAAAGTTCTTCAATCTCGGCAGCATTGGCAGCATCCTCGGAATGATCAAATGCCGACTCATCTTCACTGGCGCCAAAGATTTCGTTCAAAAGATAACTCTTGGCCCACACTATACAATGAATAGGTTGGCTCGGTGTACTTCTAATGGTACACACAGGAAAGGTCTTGGGTGTTTCTTTCGGTGAGCAATCATAGCACGCCGTGAAGCCCTTCTTGATCACCTGGACCTGACCCTTGAAACCAGTAGTTCCGCTCTCAATAAGAGGAATGTTTGCTGATAAGCACATCTTGTTGACATATCGCCGGGCATCAAGATTGTCTAGCGCATTGAAAACCAAAACGAACTGAGAAAACCACTCGAGCCCAAACTCGGGGTCCTTGATATTGCCATGATGGGCAGTCATGTTGGCTTCGGTATTAAACTTGTGAGCAGCACGCTTAGCTACAATGGCCTTTGGCATCTTTATGTGTTCGTGGCGGAACAAGAACTGTCGGTTCAAGTTCGATAAATCGATAGTATCCAAATCGACAACAACGATATCCTCAAAGTTGCTGAGGAGCAGGTTTTTGAGAAGCTCACAGCCAATGCCTCCAGCGCCAACCATGAGAACTTTTGCCTATCATAGTGATCAACATGTTAGTATATGAAAAGTCATTGAGGTGGTGTTTCAATATCGTATTGTGATGATCACATGTCAAATGCGACAAACAACATGCTCATTGATGCTCACATGTGTGTCATCACATCACAACAACCTCTGGAGCGCAGAGTCAGATCACAAGCCCCAATATCAATGTTTTGCGCAGGTTCTATCAGATAGTGAGGTACTGTGTGTGTGTGTGTGTGTGTGTGTGTGCCTACATTTTTCATGCGCTGGTCGAGATCCACGCCTAGAACATCCCGGATGTAATGGTTTTCCGGAATCGTTTTTAAGGGCTCCTCGGTATTGCTGATCGCATCGGGGCGACCAGCAAATATAGCATCGATGAACTGATCATGAGACAATGATCCAGAAACCTGGACAGTTTCCATCGTGTGGTGGATAGATGGATATGTGTGAGTGTGATTTGTCGCAAAATGGTGTCGTAGTGTCGCAAAACTGGTTGATAAGGGAAGAGAAGTTCAGAGTAAACTATTCATTAGAAATAAAGGTTCCTATAAAGGCTAGGAGGCAGCAACAAGAATACGGCTTGTACAATGAATGTTTTGTCGCCTGGACAAGACCTTCAAAGGGTGAATTCAGATGGCATACTTGTTTTGGCGCCTCTCCCAAGCTTAGCTAACGCCACATTTCCAAATATACGCCACATTATTCAACGCCACGCCACATATTGATGGACATGCCGTTCTTCATGATTATCAACGTTGACCAAGTATCAGAGCAGATAATGGAACAACACAAAACTAAAAACCGTACAAGTCTCACACTAGATACATGCAAGTGCCAAGTGTTATGAACTGAAACAAATCATTGTCCGCATTACTTGCAAACCTCCTGCAAGAACCATGTCTAAATGCTGGCCAAGCATCTTGTTATACACAGAGATAGTATACAAATCAGTCTCCGAGGCCACCGGGTGACTTTCCTTCTCCTACTGGTTGGTCTCTTCTTGATACCATTTCTCGGTCTTCAATGATGTCCTCTTTCCCATGTAATTTTTACAGTTGAGCCCTTTCTTCCTTCGTAACCCCCGCCATCTACTCCATGAACAGACCAGACGGGTTGTCCTTTTTCCACACATCATTTATCCCTAAAAGCACATGTGTCAATAAAACTACTGGATTCATGATTTCGGCTCGGCTTAGCAACTTACGCTTCATGCAGTGCGGGCACAACCGGTGCATGCGCTTGGTATTGCCACAACCAGGGCAAGTGCAAAGCGAATTAACATCCTCCAACGCCTTTCCAGCCATTTGCCTGTGTCTCTTCTTCATGTGCGAAGTCTTCTTCTTTGGCACCGCCTTCAAGATGCCCTCCCAAATGTCCTGTAGAGACGGCAACCGGATACTGATGCCGGGTACCGGAATTGTTGTTGATGGAAGGAAAGGGAACGCCGTGCGAAAAGTGTGAGCGGAAAGACTAATCGAGCCGGGGAAGAAAGCAGGGGCCGACAATCGCGGCAAGAGAGAGGCCATGGAAGCCATGCGAACTTGACTAACGGCCATTGTCGAGGAAGTGGTGAGGTATCGCGAGATTGAGGGGTCGTTCGTTGGTGATTAAACGCAACGAAGAACTCAGATTAGGTAGTCGCCAGGTAGCCAAAGAGTCTGATTGAAGGTTTGGGCAAGCCTGTCGCAAGTCGTTGGTCGGTTTTCTGGTCAACTCTCACAGAAGCATCGCATTCACACGACCATCACTGTTTTGATCGCATCATAGCCTCACAGGAGGGCATCATCATCTAGGAGAGAATCTGCGGATCCACAAATCACCATGTGATTTAGTTGTTTTTTTAGTCAATAATATTGCCTCACGTGTCTGAGGGTTGGCCACTTTTGGGGTTAAGATATATTGCATATTTATACCAAATGTTAGTAGGCGGCGCACGGATTCTCTAATTAGGTTAGCGTAGACCTACCTATCTTCCGATATCAGGAACCAAGGGAGCTGCCAAAGCCACTACACTAGAAGAGCTTAGCTTTTAGGGAATCTGGCGCTGGTCCCTGGAGCTAATGGCTTTGCACGAAAAACTAGATTCGGTCACCTACTGGAAGCAACTGCCGCAACTCGCCACTAAAGCTGCTGCGCCCACATGAAGCCCCATAAAAGGCGAAGGATGCATCGTGTGCATGTACAAAGCTATTTTACACAACTTGAGGTGGCGTCTATTTACAGCGCATCGCATTTATGTATATTTGGGGTTGTAGGTTGGATTGTCTTTGTCGCAATATCACTGTTTGTAATCCACCACGCACGGGTTCGCGATCCAGCCAAAAACATACACTTAGTTCCTTCTATAAGCTGTCAAGAGTAGTCCCTGGTAGTTTCCCTGTGGTCCCTAACCAGCCCCAGCCTTGTTGTGATCTGATTGGCCTGGCCTTTAGTGGTCTTTCCCTTTTGTTCCCTTCTACTTTTGTCTCTGTGTCCAAACACAGAAATTACCTACCCAGGCCGCCTGTTTAGCTTCGCTTGTATCTCCTGTTTTCCTTCTGGGTCTTTCCTTCTTCTTTTCCTCCTTTCTTTCCCTCCGTTTGCCTCATCCACTCGTGATCAGCCTCGTTATTCTCTTTTTGCACTGCGCGGTTCTTCGTCTTCTTAACCACTACCACATTGTTGCATCGAAAAGAAAGAAAGAAAATCAAGAGAAGAAAATCCCGATTCGATTTCTCGTGTTCTTCTTTGCCGCCATTTCATTCGTTTTTTTTTTTCTCCCATACACCATTTCGCGATACCCCCCCCCTTTTACGCCACGTCTTAATTAGCATACTCGAAGTAGTGGATCACGTCCAATCCGCCAACTAGCTACTTTTCACACCTTACAAACACATCACCACACAATAATCACAATGGCCACCACCATCTACCCCAACAGCCATGTCGGTTTCGACAGCATCACTTCTCAGATTGAGAAGAAGTTGTTGAAGCGCGGTTTCCAGTTCAATGTTATCTGCGTTGGTACGTATTGACATTACAAAAATGCATCTGTATTCTGGTAGTCGATGATGATCTAGGAGACGCAAATGAAGTTGTTCGCTTCATACCCCCCC
>MKGJ01000044.1:47628-80551 GCA_002018255.1 Bretziella fagacearum | reverse complement strand
CAATTAACATAGACAAAAAAAGTAACTACAATTAAAGTAATTGAATGTAAAATTCCTAGTCCTGCCTTGGAAAAAAAAAAAGAATAAAAAAAAAGACAGCCAATGCCAGCAAACTCTTTTCCACTTCAACTTGGAACCAATATTTCCAGTTTTCCCGTGATATATTTTTATTCTGAAATTTAAACGAATTTTCTCCCTCCCTCCCTCCCTTCATATTCATTGAAATCGCTTTCATCAAATTCTTTGAAAAAATAACAAGTCGCATATTCTTTTTTAATTGTTTTATCTCCAACTACTCTTTGTCTGATGCGCCCTGTCCAGCGCTTAGAATAGCCCTCACGAGACAAATAAAAAAATATTGCTTTGACTGAACTGACTGATTGACCCGACCTTCCGACCGACGAAACGAGCCCGACCTTGTCTTGCATAAGCTTGCACAAAAACACCAGAAACAACAACAAGAACACAACAACCAACAGCATCGCTTGCTCATACCAAGAATTTGACCATCCCATTTTCATCATCCACTGTGTACCACCCCGTCATCACATACATACAGTACTCGCACGCCTCCAGTCTTACGTCCTCTACTATCGCTTACGAGCCCTCGTCTTGTCATCTCTCTCTCTCTCTCATGTTGTCTGCACACCTATTCTTGCGCAGCCGTCATCCTTATTACACCATATTCACCTCTCTACCTTTTCAACGGGTTTCTTCAACTTTTGCAACTCTTACCCCCTCGATTTGGGGAATTCTCACCCCCTGTGTGCTCTCTACACGCACTGCTATTCGCCTGAAAGTCCAACACAATCGCCTTGTTTTCTTATTTCGCCCTGTAGCAGCTGCCCTTCCATCCAAAAGCTTGGCGACTACATTTCGAGAAAACGAAGCAATCGAGATCGAGTGTTATTCACGCCCGCTGTGACGCATCAACTCCCAACTCTTACATAGGGCCGTTCGGGTTTGTTCTCTTTTGGCTCTTGTAACCGTAGCATCATCTTTGGACTTTTGCTCTGTTGTATTGTCTATCGGGAGCACTCTGTGCATCTTCCATATTTCTCATTCCTAACCTATTTTTTTTTTTTTTTTCCCTCTTCGTTCGGCACCTTGTTTCTATTGAAACACCCGAACCCTAGCCTAGTCATTGTCTCTCTAGCAGAATCCGTTTGCACTTTCCGTGACAAGATTTGGGGCGTCACAAGCCACACTGCGCTCTCACTTTCCCATCCGAGAATTCCACCTGGCGCCAAATCCCTAGATTTTTTTTTTGGATTTTTTTTTCTTTTTCATTCTCCTTTTGAAATAATCTTTTTTTTTTTTACCGCTTTTTTTTTTCTTTTTCTTTCAACGTTTTGTGCACAAATTGTATCGGATATTATTTCATCTTCCTAGCAAACCTGATTTTGTTTCCACCAACGAAGTCTCTTACGATTTAATTAATTACTTTAAATCTTTTTTTTTCTCTCTCTTCTCTTCTCTGCTGATCACGAGGTAAATCGCCCGTTGGAATTTCGCTACGAGTGGATTTCTAGACAAAAAAAAAAGACAAAAAAAAAGAGTTTCCACTTTCACAGGCTTCCCATTGCCCACCTCTTGCGCATAACAATAAAACAATACTATTTTTGTATCTTCGTGTGTCCGCCTTGGAATTGTGCCGAAAGAACAGCCAACTAATTCTCTGCAACAACAAGACGAAACAAAAAAAAAATTAAAAATTAAAAAAATAATTAGAGAGAGCAACGTTCCCACTCGCTGCTTGTCCGGGGCTGCTGCTACCCAGCATCCCACTCCCACTCATACATCTTGTCCGCCACACTAAACAACAGGATTACCAAAAGCAGCCGCCGCCGCCGCCGACGACGACGACATCATCACACATCTCTCTTCCTCTCTACATACACACCCGGGGTTGTCCCAATCTATTCGCACCGCACCCCCCTCGCCGCTGCTAATCCACTGTTGCCGAACCCTAGTAGCGCCGCGTTGGCACCTGGTTCCACCTAATGCACAAGCAAGAAAACGCCGTTGCTCTGAATGTCCCTCGCTCGTCTTGACCAGACTTGTTTGTGATCTCTATTTCCAAATCCCTTCATTCTTGCTCATAATTGAACCAATATGTCTTCGACACCAAACAAACCGAATGATCCCCAGGGTAAGTCTCGCTATCATTGCGCTTCACTTTGCTTCACTTTGTTTCACGCCCTGCCCCCCCCCCACCAACCCGACTTAGTGGCCAGATCAATCTCGAAGTCATCGGCTGCTTCTATCCCCCCCATGTCTTCCATCTACCGCAGCCTCTTGTCTGATTCTGCCTCCAATTCTAATTCTAATTCCACCACCACACCCTGGTTTTCTTGTTTCCTTGTTTCCTCTTCCTATCAAACCCCAGAAGCCGCTTCCCACGCATTCCCAGAACCTCGTTTTCCAGAGGTCTCAGAACCGCATTTAGCCCTATCCTGGCCATGTATTCCCAGTGGCCGTTGCTATTCTTGGCCCCCCCCCCCCCCTTATTAGTGTACCTGGTACGCCTAGATCGGCGCATTACTTGGCACTGCACTTCACACTTGCTGCTTGTCAATCAACCTTGCTCCAGAATTAGCCTGTCTTGGTATATATGAGCAAGGCCTCCCTCCCGTCCACCTCCTCCGCCGCTCTCATCTGCATCTTTTGTGTTATTATCCACTATACATCACTTTTCATTTTATCTTTCTTGTCGTGTTTAAATACATATAACTGACTCCTGCCCTCCCTTCTCTTTTATTTATCCAGCTCCTACATCTTCTGGATACTTTAGACAGACCTCTCAATCGAACCTCGCCAAATTTGTCATGAGCAACAACCAGGCAAACACTACTTTCCCTAACCCGCTGTCCTCGCCAGAGGCTGAACATCTGGCTACCCTCTTGGTGAACACTACCAAGGCCACTGCACCCACCGAAACCTCCCTCTCTTCCTCCACATCACAGTTACAGCCCGTTGTCCAACAAAATGGACTCCCCACTCCGTCGACTACGCCGGCTGGCACTCCAGTCCTTGCCGTCATGCGCTCAATCCAGGACTTGATCCTCAACGACTCCACCACAGCTATCGACATTGAGTCCATGGACACCACCAAACTCCACATGCTCGATGTTCACTTCCAATCAAAAAAGGGCACTGGCCCTATTCCATCTGCCAGCGGATCTCTTGCTGCTCCGCCTCTCCATCTGCCTCTCCATCCGCACTCTGCTCCAGAGTCCAATGCTGAGACGCCGATTTCCGGCATGAGCATGCCGTCTACTGCTCAGAGTTCACCTAGGATGTAAAGTCTCCATATTCTAACCCTGATAAATGCATCGCGCATATTGCAATCGTCGCAACATCTTGTTACTGACACAAACTTACTTAATCTGCAGTCCTCCCCAAAGGCAAAACTCTGGCAGCCAGACTCCTCGCGTCCGTCCTCATGCGACAACGTTGAGCATTCCTGGTATGACCCGCTCCAAGGTTTCCCCCGACGGCAAGATCGCCGAACGTGACGTGGCTGCCAAGCTCGTCATCATCATGGTTGGTCTGCCTGCCCGTGGAAAGTCTTACATCACCAAAAAGATTCAGCGCTATCTTTCTTGGCAACAACACAACTCAAAAATTTTCAACGTTGGCAACAGAAGGCGAGTCGTCGCTGGCCTCACTCCTGCTACTGCCTTGCCCGATGCCAAGCCCAGTAGAGACGCCTCTCATGTTGCCTCCATGATTCTTCATGGCGGTCCCATGAATCTGCCTCACCCTCCCGAAATGCACCTCGACATCCCCAAAGACCCTGCTGAGGCCGACTCTAATGAAGCCGGTATCGATCAATCTGCTCAGTTCTTTGATCCCGCCAACACCCAAGCCGCAAAGCTCAGAGAGCAAGTCGCTATGGCCACCCTCGATGAGCTTCTCGACTACCTTTTGAATGGCGGCGGTTCTATTGGTATCCTTGATGCCACCAACAGCACCTTGCAAAGACGACAGAAGATTGTCGAGCGCATCAAGGCTCGCGATGATCAGCTCGGTGTTCTCTTTATTGAAAGCATCTGCAACGATAAGGATCTTCTCGAGGCCAACATGCGCCTCAAGCTATCTGGTCCTGACTACAAAGACAAGGACCCCAACCAGTCCCTTGAGGACTTCCGCCGCCGTGTTGAGGCTTACGAAAAGGCCTACACACCCCTTGGCGATTGGGAAGAGAAGAACGACCTTCAATATATTCAGATGATCAACGTCGGTCAAAAGATTATTCAGTACCGTCTGCGTGGTTTCCTCAGTGGTGGCATTGCCAATTATCTGTCTTCCTTCAATCTGTCCCCCCGGCAAATCTGGATTACTCGCCACGGCTACAGCGTTGACAACGAGGAGGGAAAACTGGGCGGTGACTCTGAGCTCACTGAACGTGGCCATATCTTTGGTCGTGATCTTTACAACTTTATTACTCACAAGCGCAAGGAATGGCTGTATGAGCAGTCTGCTCGTGCCATGTCTACCTTCCCTCCCCAGGCTGGTGATCAGACGCCTCCTTATCCCGAGCTTAACCGTGAGCTCAATGAGAAAAACTTTTGCGTCTGGACCTCGATGCTCAAGCGCAGTGTTGAAACTGCAGAGTACTTTGAGGCCGATGAGGATTACGATGTCAAGAACTGGGAAATGCTCAATGAGCTTAATGCTGGTCACTTTGAGGGCATGACTTATGAGGATATTGCCTCGCAATATCCCGAGGAGTACGCCAAGCGCCAAAAGGACAAGCTCAACTACATATACCCTGGTGTCGGCGGCGAGGGTTACCTTCAGGTTATTAGTCGCATGAGAGACATGGTGCGTGAAATTGAGCGCATCACCGACCATCTACTGGTTATCGGCCATCGTTCGGTGTGCCGGGTCCTCATGGCTTATTTCATGGATTTCACCCACCAAGATATCGCCGACATGGATGTTCCCCTGGGCACTGTCTTTGCTATTGAGCCTAAGCCGTATGGCATTCAATTCCATGCCTACAGATACAACGAGGTAAACGGTACTTTTACCGAGCTTCCCAACTACAAGCCTCAGCGTGTCAATGATACAAACTCCCCCGTAAAGTGGCTGTAGGCTATATAAGGCTCCTGGTTGATGGTCTTTTTTTTTTTTTTTTATTCTTTTTATTCTTTTTATTCTTTTTCTTCCCCCCTGGAAGATACCGAGCGCGATGCGAGGTAATGGAGGGGGGGGGGCGTGAGAGTGGAATGTTTATTTGCGGCTCTTTTTGAGTTTACCGTATAGGTGAAGGCGTCACTTCATCGGACGGGGTTGCATGTGCAGTAGAAGTGGGCACATCTCATAAGCCTCAACTATATCTGATCTGTCCAATATGCACCTGCCAGTCCAGTTGTATACGCCCCTTAACACGCACTCTTTTTATTTTTTTTATTTTTATTTTTTTTCCTTTTCCTTTTCCTTTTCCTGCTTGGTTGGTCCTGTATGTTTGTGTCTACTCGCGAATGCAATCTCCCTTGCTTTTTCTTCTTTTCTTATCTTGCCTTTTGGTTTTGCCCGCCAGCAGCTAAAATCCTTTTCCTTTGCATTTTTGAAGTGATTTGGTTCAAGTTTTCTCGATTTTTTCTCGAGGAACAGAGAGGATTATAATGGCTTCGCCAATTCAGATCCTTGTTCTTTGGTTATGCAAAGACGTTTGACTTTGGACCAGGTGTGCTGCGTGTCGTCTGACAATGGTGAGAGAAATCTCGTTTTCTGGTTCCAAGTCAGAAAAGCCAATGACTCCTTTGGCCTTGGAGTTTTGGAATCTCATCATGCCACGTTGAGGCTCAACAGGTGCATTCATTTTCTTACCTTGTTTTTTTTTTTTTTCTTTTTCTTTTTCCAAAGTAATTCTTTGCCACCTTGCCGCCTGGTTTTTTTTTTTTTTAATCGGGCCGGCTTTTTTTTTTTTTTGTGTGTGTGTTTCTTCTCATGATTTATTGTTCATCTTCTTTTGTATGCTATGTGCATTCAAAGATAGACTAGACTGACTGAACCCCCCCCNCCCCCCTCCTCTCACGTCACTAGTTTCGGAGATGTCGAGTCTGTTTGGCACCAGGCTACAATGTGGTCCACAATGAAATATCTGAGGGGCGTATAAACTTCTCTTGTTTCTATTTATTATTTCTCTCGGTTTTTTCTTTTTTCTTTTTCTTTTCTGTTCTTTCTGCTGTGGCCGGAACCTTTTTTTATTTTATATATATATTGGCGATTAGCCTTGATCTTTTTCTTTTTTTTTTTTTCTTCCTCTGTCGGTGTCGACGACATTTGAGATGCCTCGATATCCTCTAGTCTGTGGTGTTTAGTAAATTATCTCTTTTTTTCTTTTTGTTTTCTTTTCTTTCAATTGTTTGGGAAGGAGTTTTCTTGGTTCTGCTTTCAATAGGTTTATACATATTATTGTCTGGCGTGTAGCCAACACATGGTCTCTACAGGACTGGATATGGCGGGAAACAATATCGTTCTCTTCCCAGGAGAGGAACAAGCTCCGGGTTCCGCGCGAGGAGACGGATTTGGCGAGATTTGATCAGGAGAAAATAAGGGCGAAGTCCCTTGACATGAGATTTGTACCATTGATATTGACGGAGGCGCAGACAATGAGGGTGTATACTTGGCTCTTGGCTGTTGGGTATTATCTTTTTCTGTGTCACCTCATAACTCGGTATTGGTCTTGGCTTGTCGTGGGCTGATATATACCTCTTGGCCTTTTGTTTTTGTCCTTCTTTGTACTACTTGATAGTCTCGCCATCTTTCTCTGGTTTGGCTTGGGGAGACTCTTGGTGGCTGCTGATGAAAAACACGGGGGTCACCGGGAAGCCTTTTTTTTTTTTTTGTTTGTTATTTTTTTTTGTTATTTTGCGGTTGTTTATTTACTTGGGGGTTTTTTTTTTCTTCTTCTTTTTCTTTTGGGTTGATTTTGATACTACAAAGCACAAAGTGCGAATGGTGTTGGGGAAATTGGATTTTATTTGAATCTATTGAAGGCCTACAGGTCATTTTTTTTTCTCTCTACTTGATTATTTCAATATATTGATGAATATGACTTTGATAACATTGACTATGGGTCTTCCGGGGGAGCACTTGGATGAAGGATCTTGCTAACTCAATTATAGTCGGAATCATCCATACCAATGGTCAATACCTCACCAAAGATCGCTCTGGCAATGAACTTCACCGCTTCATCATCACCTTCATGCCCCAGACATTACCCAAATCATGAGCTGGTTTGAAAACGACGACACTTAGCAACGCATGGGGTTACTCTATGAAATGTCCTGCCTTCTTGGGTAAGTTCTACCGCACCTTCTGCATTGACTCGTCCCGTCCAACGTTACACCACGTATATACCTACCCGTTTGCTAACAGTTGCGTTCCTTCTAGATTCACTTCCAACATGATCTATGCAACTGCCAAAGGTGAAGATTTGTCTTGGACGCTGCTGGTTTCTTTCTATCTGGCAGCACGGTTAATGACGGCTTTCCATTGCATCCTGACTTTGTTCATGTTACCACTTGATCGCGGTGCTATGCTCAGGTATGCCGTTACCACTATCGTCCCTGCCGCCTTCTGGATTGCTAGCATTCAAGTGGAACTTCTAAACCGCTATGCCCTTTGTTTGGATTGCCATATTCTTTGACTTGTATGGATCCGCGCCTATTGTTGCATCAATCCAGTACTCGCGCTCTAGCAAGAGTGTCCTCGCCAAACGCACAGGAAAAATTCTCATTGAGCACAAGGTCGAGCGTACTAATGCTTTTGTCTGTATGGTTCTCGGATACTCTGTCGTTGCTGTTATGTTCCAGAGTTGGGCACCTCGTTCCACTGCTTTTCTTGGTAAGGCAGTTCTAGGTCTCTTAACAGGCTTATGCCTTTAACTGGTTGTATTTTGGCTGTGATGGTGCAAACATCTACGTGCTCGTTATCCCGATCGCAGAGGTATCTCGATTTTCTTTTTGGCAGCAAGCGCAAGCTCACCTTGTGTGTTTGTCCTTGGGTATATCACTTGCCACCTCTGCGTTATCAAGTCTCGTTGTGGCTCATTGACGATGCAGACTCAAATCCGGAGCTTCTAGGCCAATCATACGAGGAACGTTCTGAAGAACATGTGCCTAAGGGGGCGTCCGCTACTTTTATTGTCATGGCCTTGCCATTGCTCTATTGGCCTTGGTTGTTATTTTCCTCTCACATAGACACAGACTCCTTGCCTCTAGACGTTTCCCGAAGAAGTACCGTCTGATCATTCGCGTAGCCGTGGCGATTATCCTGTTCCTGCTCCCGCTAGCTGAAGCATCTAAAGTCCCTACACCTTGTTGCCATCTCTACTGGTATGATCTACTTTGTGCTAATTGTCCAAGTTAGGAATCGATCACCTTAGCATGACATGCCCCAAAGGGGGAAAAGGAAGGGTGTGGGAAACAAAAGTATTTCGCTAGTTGTAGCAAGCGGAAGTTGGAGAAGGCGATACAACAGACGGATATTCAAGAGGGTGCAGTTGATGTGGAGGCTTTGTCAAAGGGCGAGAGAATGGCTGTTGACTTTGCAGGTTAAATGCTAGAGATCTGGTATGGGCCACTCATCAAGTCACAGTGAAAAAATATTGAAAATATTAACAAATAAACGCTATGAATTATATTGCTAAAAGTAGTATGTGCACTACCATGAATCGTTAGTCGTAGAGAATGAAAAAGCCAACGTCCTCGTCATTATCTTACAGGACTACAACACCACCCCCGCCGGATAATACCATAATTTGATGAGCTCGCCTCCGGTCAACCTCCTTCTTCAACATGGTTAAGCAACTCGTAATAGCTAAGACCCTCATTGCCTCCATATCATGCTTATTCTCCGCCCATTCTCTTAAATCCAAAACTAGTAACCCTCCATTCCCAGCCGTCGTTGCTCCCGTCCCAGGAGTTCTCGTCTCATCTGATCGCACAAGTCTCCCCACGAGCATCCGAATCTCATCCGTCTTTCCAGCATCACCGACAACCTTGGCGACACGCTCGAAAATCAACAATGAGTCTGCACCAGAAGTCTCGGCATGTCGTTCTTTCTTGTTGGCATAACGCCATTCAAAGGTACCAAGATGAGTACGCATGACGGTACTGCGATGAAGAAGCTTCTTGTTCTGCACCAATATCTCATGGGTTGTTGGGGCGCTGGAATCACTAGAAGCAGAGGCGGCAGCCGTATCTGCAATGACTGAAACCGCAGGGTCGATCGAAAATGCGACGGCTTCAGTTCCGGGAGTAGCGAGGGGTGTCGGCGCTGCACTAACTTTGGTATTGAGGAGTTCAATCTTGGGAGTTCTTGCCAGGGCAAATGTGTAGATTGTTCGCGCAACCTCTGTGCTATTTAAGCCGGCACCGGCTGTTTTGATAAGTTGAGTTGTTCGGGTGCGTTCTGGTGACCGCGAGGAAATATACATTGGCATATCTCCGGGTTGAACGTCTCGGCCATCCGTGACGTCAAAGACCGGGATAGGGTCGAGAGAACCCGGAGTGGGGAAGTCCCAGAGAGCTTTGCCATGGGCCTGGATTTGAAACTTTTGAGTAGGGAGAAAAGAGCCGGTCGAGTGGGGGTGTTCCGGGAGATCGGCAGAGTCATCGGAGGCGTCTTCGGGGGTGAGATGGAGAGAGGGGTCGATTTTGGCGGAGCGGGGCGTAGATGGGTCGGAATTGCCAGTATAATATGAAGAAGGTGTCGGGTTTGAAGCAATCCGGACGCACTTTCTGGTTGTAGAACTCATGATTTCGGTTATGTTGTTGTATAAGAAAAGGAATATAGTATACGGGCTAGAATAGAGGGTATGCTAACTTTGACAGGTAGTACCGTTTTGTATTTAATTTGCCACCTCAGATGATCAATAAGCAAGCTTTGTATAAATAATCAACATGGAATTTAAAACCAATGTTTAAAATAGGACTTCCGTTGTTTGAATTGAGGAGTGGTGATGGTGTATTGGAGAGAAAATAAAATGACTCCAGATGCGGCTTTGGTGACTTTATAATAATTACTATACAGCATTGTTGCCGTATATCCGACCCCCGAACCATAATATTAGCATAATATATCCCGTCTCGCTCATTTGTCGCCGCCTAGCCACAATTTGCATATTGTATCCGTTCCCGCTTGCTCCCCGCTCCGCCCTAACATGCCATCCCATACAGTAAGGACTGAGTCTTCGTATTCTCCGTGTTGTCTCTCTTCGGTTATTATCCGGTCTCATTAGGGTTGAAACGTCTAGACGTCCTAGGTGGAAGATCGTAGAAATGTACGAGATCTAGGCAGCAGAATTACTCAGTCTTATCTATAGTACCAGAACAAGAAATCTCTAATCCGTTATATTATCATAGCCAAAATAGTATAAAGGGCATCTGAAAATACCGCGGGTCCCTCGGACATCTGGGACTTGATCTCGCTTATAAAATTCTGGTGCCTGGACAAGGCCCTAATATCAGGCGGAATCTGTCACCAAACCTTGTAATCCCGAAAGGCATAAACGCCCAAAAGCTTGTCATCAATGATCTCTAGTTCAGTATGTCCTCTAGTTATACGAGTCACGAGACTGGGAGAAGAACTGTCACTTTGCCCGATTTAAACGATTATGGAAGTTTGTATTTACATATATCCTGGGCAAAAATATCATCATGATGGTGTCATCCTCCGGAACAGGCAAACGACCTTAGGGTTTGAGGAAAGAAGATAACCCAGTTGACACGTGACTATCACTAAACCAGCTTACAACAACCAATTAGCTAAGGCCATGAACCTAGGATCCCACTTTTATTTTCCAAGTAAGTCCTGGTACATGATTGGCTGATGGTCTAAGGAATTATGGATCCAAAGTTAACGTTCGTACCTATGTAACATTGTCTACTATACGATAAAAACGCTCTAGCCAATGAATTTGACAAGTTCATGTATGATGAGAGAGGAGAAAACACTACCATGAGCTTGCCGGGGGAAAACAGACTAGTGTTTGAGCTTGAGGCGCGCTCACAAGCATGGCAGACGCGACAGCCAAGGTATACCTTGTTTAGATCCCGTATAAGCTTCTCTTATGGTGTCTGCCTACTTCATGGCTAAGGCAAATCCAGCCGCCGAAGAAGATGGATTTGCGAGTCATAACGGATCCCCAAAGATACTGGGGTTATGCTCTAGCTGCTCCTCAACCCATGTCGGCCAAGTGTTGTAAATATGGTGCGGGTAATTGACCAATTTGTTAGTATACTTTAGCCATCTAAAGACACTAAAGTCCGAGGCCATGGACCCAACGCGCCTATCGGTGTGGCCTCCGTGGACGCCACGAACAATGGTTTGTTGATTCCACCGGGTGTCGGTGGTGGCGGTGGCGAGCATCTGTTTGAGGGCGATCCAGTGGGTGGCGAGGAGGACCATGGTCTGGTTGACGGGATCGAGGAGTTTGCGAAATTGCTCGTGAGGGAGAGTCATCTACCAGTGGTAGTGGGCGTGGAGAACCTTGTGTGTGAAAGGTAAGGCACATGATGACTCCAGACTCTATTGTTTGGGTGTGAATAAGATTGCACGCAATTAGCCAAAAAGTGTTGGAAGAAGCGCATGTCAAGAAGACTAAAGAGAGGGATCTGGTTGTGCGGCTGGTGGGTAACTTGAGGTACATGAGGATATTCACACGTACGACCGGTTTTCACACATTGACCACAAGTTGGATGAGTCTCTTGACACTATAACAGTGGAAATAAACAAAGCATTGTTAGTAAAAAAGGGTTCAACAAAAAAAATTCGTCGATAATTAGAGTTCGGATAATATAATGTGGTTGAAACGTGATCAAATAGAGTTATTGCCCAAGTGATCGGTGTAACCAACCCAATCACGGCAATTGCCGTACTTGGTTGTGGCTGACAAAAAAATATCAAATACCGTCATATAACTATATCGATATACGAGAGAGGAGGAGATGAGATGAGAGGAGGAGATTGTTGTAAAGAAGGATGTAACGGAAAAGAAGATATGTAGTTTATTTTCTTCTTTTGCTTTCTTGGCAGGCAACAAGGTTGCAAGCATCCAAAGAAGATCAAGAGAAGGAGGGAATAGGTGAGCGAGAAATGATTCACTAACCTTGATACGACGGCGTTCGCAGTTGAAGCATCCCCTCCGTGATTTTGTATGGCCGCAACGTTCCTTCTTTCTGCGTAAAGGGTACATGCGGCGCATACTGCTGGTGCCTCCAGCAATAGAAACAGATATATCAGGTGGAATCTGAGAACCATCACCAACAGAACAACCAGAAGTGTCTTCAATATCCAAACCAGTGTAATCAGAAGTTTGTGAACCAAAGCCGTACCCAGCACTGGGAAACAGCATAGGGTTTATGTTCATGTTCAGATTGGGGTCCGTGTTGGGGCCTGGTAACGCTGTAAAAGAAGAAGGATAACGATGGTGGGAAAGAAGTAATGTCGGGAGACTCGGCCAGTCGAATGTGACAAGCGGGACGAATTGATGAAGATGGAGAAGATGTTACAGAAGAAGGGGGCGACGTGGTGGGGCGGCGGAACATAGTTGACTTTAACAGATGTGTGGGAAGCAGCCAAAGACAGTGGGAGTAGAGGGTTGGGTGCGCTAGAGTAGAATGTGGCCGGCACTGCATGTGATGATGGAGAAGCACATAAGTTCGTTGCAGCTAGGGGAGTGGAGGAACGGCGGGATGGAGCCTGGGTCGTGGGAACAGGGTTTAGAAGAGCATCGGTGGGCTGCACAGTATACATCTGAAGAACCGGGAGGCTGTGGATGTATATGGTGTGAGGGGGGAAGGGGCAAAGGGAGGAATCCCCCAGGCAGATCAGTTATTTGACAGGGAAGATGGTGCAAGTGGTGGACAAAATGAAGGGACTAGAGGCATGTATGTATGTATGTATGTTTATAGTGGATGTTTATTGTATGTAGCAGAAGTGAACAGGCACTAAGTGCTAAGCCTAAGAAGCAGCACGTCTAGTGCCAATATTGAAAAAAGAAAAGAAAAGTAAATGAAGACAAACCGACCGAGGGAATAGGCCGCAGACCGAGCGGGAATACTATTGAATGTGCTAAAGCGAATGGATGAACAAGAAGGAAGGGGCGAAGCGGGGGATACGAGGTTCCTCGAATAGGATAAACGTATAGAAGATGTGTTTTTTTTTCACTCTCCTTTTCTCTCTCTGTGTTGGAAGGGTCACGTGGTTGTTGTAGTAAGGATGAGAATGAAATATATACCGACAGAATATGAAGAGAAGAAGGAAAGAAAACCGGTGTTAGTGGCCAAAGTAAATATGCATACTTCTCTGCTATCTTATTTACTCAACCGTGTGCGACATAACACCCCTACCATACCAATCCGCAATAGTCGCAAACCGATCCTCACTCCTCTCCAACTCAGACTTGAACAACTCATGCTTCCCCGCATTATCCTCCTGCGCCTTCCTCAACGCCCGAATCGTAGCATTCTCCCCAGAGCACAACGGACACTCAACCTCCGGATCCGCCCCCCCTCCCCGTAGACACCTCTGGTGAAAACTATGCTTACACAAGAAATGCACAATCGGTAACTCCAACCCCGTGCCACAGTCCGAGCACCGCGTCGCCTGGAACACGGCAGCCTTGTTGGTAATCTCGGCAAGTTCCGCTCGCTTCTGGTCGGCTTCGCTGCGGAAGGCGTTGATGCGCCGGCGGTTGGAGGCAATTTCGCGGCGTTCGCGTTCAATGGTTTCGTTGAGGTACGGTTTAATCATACCCATGGTGGCGACACCGCCAGAGTTCTGTGCTTGGCCTACCAGGGTTTGGATTACTTGAAGCGGGGCCATGAGACCATCAGAGTCGATCCTGGCTAGAACCGATGCCAATTCTTCGGTACCGGCCTCGGCGAGGACTTCGGGGTTGGATGTAAGGTACGAAAGAGCAGCAGGATACAGTTGGGGCTCCTTAGGGCCATACTGGCGCAAGGCTTTCATGGCGCCCTGAGTATCCTTGGCCACAGTGTATGATCTAAAAATGTCAAACAACAGACCAGCCTGTTCTCTCACCAATACTGTACCATCTTTGAAGTCTGACAGATCAGAAAGCAAAAGCACATTGGAGCTCTCCATCGGTACATTTTCGCCTTCAATCAACTGCTTGGCCTTGGCTTCCCATTCCTCACGCTGGGCTCCCTTGCGCTCAGTTGACTTGCGAAGATACATTTCAAACAGCGTTGTGTACAGATCCGTCTTGTCAGAATCACTGACATCGGGCTCCTTTAGACACGACTCCAAGAACATGATGAATTCGTCAGGATGATCGAGAAACGAAGAAAAGGCTGTTCTTGGAGGCGGCGGAGTGTACCTGGGAGCAGGAATATCATCCTCATCCATAAGAACTACCGTGTTCTTGATCTCTCCCCGGCCGCCAGGCGTACCAGGAGTTCCAATTGTCGAACTATTAAGATAGGGTAGCGCAATAAAGTTGGTTAAGTTTTGCACTGCTGTAGCTGCAATCCCGGAACTAGCGGGAGTTTGAATCTCAGCAGGCGCCGCGGCGTCTATGATGGGACGGTAACGACCAGTGTAGTAAGCAACAAATACCCTCGTTGCCTCTTGGGGGCAGTTCTCAATGAGGACACGAGCATATTTCATGAGGCAAGGATACGCCTGATTATTTCGTTAGTTGACTGGAATGGCCATGGTTCATTTCAAAAGATACACTTACAGTATCTGGGTGTTGGTGGCAGATGAAGCCAAGTGCTTCTTTGTACTTTTTGGAGTCCTCGACCAGAATATCAACCACCATCTCGGTTTCTCCATGTTGCTCTGCCAAATAAGCTGCCTGCTCGTAGTATCCGCCTTGTCTACACATGGAGATTGCAGTATCAAGATCGAACTTCAAATCACCCGGCGACTTGATAAACTTCTCAAGTTTGTCGATATCCTTGAGTTTGGCGTAGCAGTTCAGCAGTAATGTTGTGTGATCGGCCGTTGCTTTTCTGTGTTCATGTAATTGTTCCAGATATGAGATGAGATTGTAAACCCGTTGAGTGTCCAAAAACTGCTTCACGTCAGTATGAATAGTCTTCTAAACCAAACTCTTTTTCTAGTAATCTTACCTTTCGGATGACTTGTGAAGGTTCTGTGCTATCAATTGCCCGGATATACTGAACCATAGAGCCGTCGTAATCACCCTTTTGATACAGAAAATCACCAAACTTCCGGAAAATGGCACTTTGTTGCTCTGCATCCAGTGTAGCCTTTTGTGCTAGTTCTATCGCCAAGGGATATAGATTTCTTTGGTAGAGCATGTCAAGTTTGTTTTGAAGGGGCTTTTCATGGTATTTGGTGATCTTGATATTTGTTAGAGACCGTCATGACGTTCAAGGGAGAATCGGTATTACCTTTCCATCTTGAGCTAGAGTGTACAGATCACCCCATATTTGAAAGATGTGGTTTACTGATGAGACAATAGATTCAGTGTGAGCGATAACCCGCAATGTCGGCTCGAGCAAGAGAAATGTGGAAACGTGGAGAATATCTGAAGCAGCACCAAATCTTCTTATGGGTTCCTTTTGCTTCCGCGCGCTATTTTCCGACGGAGGGCATATAAGAGCAACATAGTCGCCGTACGTAGAGATTAGACTTTTGGCGCTTTCGTATGCACAAGGGGGCCCTCTCCCATCGATAGTGTAATAGTAAAGAGCATCCTCTCGTGCCACAATAATGTCTTCCGTCTTTTTGTCTCTGACCATGCAGCCAACAGCACATCCAGTATCCTCAATCGTCTTTGCTGGTAGGTTCTGGCCCTTCTTGGTAATGACGATGCGCAAGATGCGAGAGGTGGTCGAAATGAAAAGGGTGGTATCCTGGGCCTCGTCGGTCGTGAGTTCCACGCCAGTAATGGGTTCATCTGATTCGTGTACTATGCGTTGTTTCGTTCCGAGATCGTTGATAAGGTCGCCGCGGATTACAGTGACGGAGCCGTTTGCGAAACCAACAGCAATTTGTCGAAGGTCATCAGTCGCCGTGAATGCGGAGATCTACCAGTTGGGCAATGTTAGACTGGGTACAATATCACATGCTAATCATGCCAGCCTACCGGAAATTGCTTCTTGTTGTTGTTGATCGAGACGGTGGTGAGACAGGTCGGGAGATTTGTCTTTTTGACGGGCTTATCGAGCGCCCAGACTTTCAAGACAGGTGGATTGCTAAGATCCTCCTACATGATGTTAGAAGATGATACATTATACTTCACGTAGTTCAGAGTGTTACGTACAGATACTGTCACCAGGAGACTGGTCCCCTCAACCTGGTGCATATGTGTTATAGTGCCTACATCGTGAGCTTGAAAGTTGCGCACACTCTTCCATTTTGAGTTCACAATGCGCACATAACCGTCAAAGGTTCCAAGAAAAAGATTATCCGAGCCGGTACACAAGCATGAGATTTCGTTGCTTTGAAAGAATACGCGAGTTTCGTCGTCGAGGAGCTTGATCGGAGCGACATCGAAGAAGTCAAAGGACTTCCACTATCAATGAAGAACAGGCGCGTGGTCAGAATGTTGTTTTGCATAGCTTATTAGAGGGTCAAAAGACGCGACTTACTGAGAGGGCCATTGTGCGCTTCAACTTTGAGTGAATTTGTAGTCGATTGAATGAGATATAGCTTTTGGCGCATGACTGAATTGGTTGAGATTCAATTGCGTCCTAAGCAAGGCTCCCGCAAATCGTCCATCAATGTCGTCAGAGCGCACGGAGCTTGGGAAACTAGAGCTCATGCCCCTGTATTCATTGCATCACGTGCTTGTGTTTCACAAGGGTTGTAACCCTTCCCAGAAAGCTCTATGACAACATTAAACGCCCGTGGAGCCTAACAAAGGCGCGTAGGCATATTCCAACGCATTCATCATTACCATTTATCAATTGTCAGGAACGTAGTTCCTTGTCTAAATCAATCTCATCTTGTCAAAGCATATTCATCTCAATCACAGACATCAAAGCTCCCAACTCTAACTTGCTTCTCTCCCCACAATACTTTCCTAGCCCCGCTATTTTTGAATTTACCAGGGAAGCTCCACATGGTACTTACGCCCGCGTAAGTTGACGTAAGAAACCTGTAAGCTAATTGCCTACCTTGAATTCAGCAGAGCCTTACATAAGATTCTAAAACTGCTGCCCAATTTCGCATCGTCCTTCTTCCTATAGCTCCATTGGCTATTTGCATCCAAAATCCTAGTTCTTCATTGCGACCATCTTCATCATTCTTCCGGCATCAAATCTTCGTCGGATTGCTAAATTTCGCTTGTCGGCCTGTTGAAACATATATTTCCTACAAACTTGCAAATCCTTCATCCACCGATTCGTTCATCTTAGATCTCGTTACAACGGCAATTGATCACCATCGACCGACCCCAGGCTCCTCGTCATTGACCCCTCCCCCCTCCTTCTAGATCAACTCCAAGAACAAGAATCATCGCCCGTGATGAGTGACAACAATGAGTCTCCGGAGCCTTCTGCTCCGGGAATCCCTCAGCCTGCCCAAAGCAACCAGACCCCCGATGCCCCCGATAAAGAGACCATGGAGAAGGTAAAACATCCGAACAACCCCATTGGCATATTCGAACTATATACTCACAGTAATCACCTCTCCATAGATTCGTCTTCGTCGCCTAGCAAAGCTTGGTATGCTTAGCAAGTCATCATCACCGTCATCGGAACAGAAGAGCTCAGAGGCAGGCCCATCCGGACGCCCCTCTCAGTCTACCCCACCGGAGAAATCTTCCGCCGCCCTTGCGACTGCATCTTCATCAATCCTTACGGCCGCCGCCAAGTCTGCTGCTGCCAACAAGGCTTCGAAGCTGGCGCAGTTTCCGGCCAAGCCTACCCCTACAGGTACAGGATTAAAGCGACGTTTTCAAGGAAATGGGCCTGACTCTTTTTCCCCAGAAAAACCACCTCCCCCGCCAGCTCGGAGAATTGCGCCGGTTGTAATCGAATCTCTGGAGGATTACACCGATCGCATCTTGACCGAGATCCTACACGCGACTGTCGACCCGGAGAAGCACACCCTCAAGTCTAATGACAAAGTACCCCTCACTTTCCTGCCCGGAGTGAGCGAGGAACTTCGTCAAAATGAACAACCTCTCAAACTTCACACCGGTATCTTAGATTCGGCTATTATGGAGGCCGCTACATTGCTTCCGCACAAACAGTCGCTGCTGTCATACCTCTTACCAGCCTGGAGCAGAGCGCAGACTTTCAAACGGACACCGACTCGCGACATGACAAAGGAAAAGTCAGCTGTGCTAGATGAGGCGAAACGCATGTGTATCAGTAACTGCGTTTTCGCCCTGACAATGCCTGTACTGTTTGGGTATGTCCTGCAAAGCCTCGTGGTTGAATTCGGGATTAGTTACTAACATCAATATAGGCGTGACGATGATGAGGGATCCTACATTCCTGCTCAACACCTTGCCCATCACTTGACGATTCACCCAACTGAGGCTTTGGGAGTTGATGATGAATTCCTTAGAGAAGCCATCCTCAGATTTGACGAGGTAGATGGCCTAGGGGATGTCTTCGCCGAGGCCATGCATGTTATCAGCTCATCATTAGCCTCAATGAGCATGGAGTCACCCAACTACCGCAACTTTGTTAATGTAAGAAACTGGATATCTCATCTATTTCTCCAACATAACTAACATGATCAATAGACTTTTCTCCTGTTTGCCAAGTTCCCCGAACTTCTCAGAGTCATTGCCAACCACCCCGCATTCCTTGGTGCTGACAATGGCCCCGACCTCGAGAACAAGACCATCCTAGGTCCCTTCTTCCGCCTGTCACCGCTTCGCACCGAGTCTATCAAGGTTTTCTTTCCTTCACCACGTACAATGGATCGTGGAACCATTACCAGATCACAAGATTCACTCCGCATGACTCTCCAGGGCCTTCAAACAGACCTTTTCACCATTACCAACGCCTTCCTCCGCGCTGACTCGAATGTTCGGTCAAAGACCCTTGATTGGTTTGCTCTTGCTGTCAACAAGAATCACAAACGTCGGGCCATGCAATACAACCCAGACGATGTCTCATCTGACAGCTTCATGGTGAATGTCACCAGAATCCTGGATCGCTTATGTGAGCCTTTTATGGATACAACCTTCAGCAAGATGGATAAAATCAATGGTGACTACTTCCGGCAGAACCCCCGCGTTGACATCATGGATGAAACCATGATCAACGCCGACGAAGCCGCAGCCAAGAAATTTTACTCTGTTACTCTTCCGGGTTCACCCCATTTCATCTCTGAGATCTTCTTCCTAACTCTAGCCGCCCACCATTATGGTGTTGAGTCGGTGTCCTCGAAACTCAAGGATATGGAGCGTGAGATCAAGGAGTATCTCAAGTATGTGACCAAGATTGAGGGCGAGCGCCACAAATTCGCTAGTGTAAGTCAAACTACCCATCTAGATGTATATCCCCGACCACCAGCGCTAACAGTTTATACAGAATCCCGCCCGGTTAGCCCAATACGATACAATACTTGCCCGTCACACTACCTTTATGGATCTTCTTATGGGCCGCAAGATGACAATTGAGGGTCTTCTCCAGGACCAAAAAATGCAAGAAACCTCTGTGCGATTCATGCGATATGTGGCCGTCTGGCTTTTGCGTGTAGGAAGCAAGACTGACTACAACCCTGACAAGACTATTATTCTTCCCCTTCCCGTTACTGAGAACAATGAGTTCTCATGTATTCCAGAGTATGCCTTGCAGAATGTGGTGGACAACTTCAAGTTCGTTTACCGCTATGTTCCTCAGATTCTATCCTTCTCAACCGGCCCAGAACTCATGACACTCTGCATTACTTTTCTCGAGTGCTCCGAGTTGATCAAAAATCCGTACCTCAAGTCGTCCCTAGTAACTCTTCTTTTCTCTGGAACATTCCCTCGTTCCCAGTTTTCTGATGGAGTTCTGGTTGACATGCTTGCCAACTCAGAATTTGCTAACAAGCACTTGTTGCATGCCCTGATCAAGTTCTACATTGAATGTGAAAACACTGGTGTCAGCAGTGCGTTTTACGACAAGTTCAACATCCGTTATGAAATTTTCCAAGTCATCAAAACGGCCTGGAGCAAAAACGAAATCTACAGCAAGAAACTCACTCAGGAAAGCAAAGTTAACCGCGATTTCTTTGTTCAGTTCGTCAACATGCTGCTCAACGACACCACCTATGTCCTTGACGAATGCATGGGCAAGTTCCCTCGTATCCGTTCTCTGGAGAAGGAGCTGGCTTCGGAAGAGGCTGCTTCGCTCAGCCCAGAGGACCGCCAAAAGAAGGAGGATGAGTTGCAGCAACTTGGACATAGTGCTACTAGTTACATGCAGCTTGCTAACGAGACTTTGGAAATGATGACTATGTTCACTCGGGCACTCAAGGGTGCTTTCACCATGCCCGAAATCGTGCACCGTCTCGCCAGCATGCTGAACTACAATCTTGAGACGCTCGCTGGTAGCAAGGGCGGCCAGCTCAAGGTGAGCAACCCGGAGAAGTACCACTTCCGCCCGATTGAACTTCTCTCGGCGTTTGTAGATATCTACATCAATTTGGGATCGTCCTCGGAGTTCATTGATGCTGTGGCTGCAGATGGCCGGTCTTACAAGCCGGAGTCCTTTGATCGCGCCCTCAAGATTCTTGGTAGCAAGTCCATGAAGGATCCTACTGAGCTCCAGAAGTTTGCTGCAACCAAAGAACGCTTCTTGACTGCTAAACTCGAGGCCGATCAGGCTGAGCTCGATCTGGGTGATATCCCGGCTGAATTTGAAGACCCTATTCTGGGCGATCTCATGAAAGACCCGGTGTTGCTCCCATCGCACAACATTGTTGACAGATCCACTATTGTGCAACACCTTTTGTCAGATCCCAAGGATCCCTTCACCAGACAACCGATGACTATTGGTGATGTTATCCCGCAGACGGAGTTGAAGGAGAAGATTGAGAAGTGGAAGGCAGAGAAGCTTTCTGCGGCGAAGGAGAAGCTCAAGGCCGAGATGGCTGCCAAGGAATCAGTCCAGGATGTCAACGCTATGGACACGACCGAAGGTTGAATTTATTCACAGTTTTAATAGATATGACATCACTACTTGGAAAATTGACTGTAAATATTTTAATTAGATCAACTAAAAAAACAGACATGAAATTAAACCATATTTTCAAATTAACATCCCCACCAACGCCTATTTTCACAAGGTATTAATATGTACGTACAAGGTAAAAAGAAACATCCCACAACACAGCTTAGATGGATGCTGCAATGGCCTCCTCCAAGATTTCCATAGCCTTGACAATCTTCTCGTCCTCAATGGTCAAGCTAGGAGTGATTCTGAGAGTGTTGGTGCCAGCAGTGATGATGAGTAGACCACGCTCCCTGGCTGCTTGCACAATCCGGGCAGGATCCTGAGTCACCTGGACACCAAGAATAAGACCTTGGCCACGGACCTCCGTGATGAGCTCGGGAAACTTCTTCGACAGAGCCTCCAGACGTTCACGGAACAGCTTACCCTTGATCTCAACACCAGCCTGCAGCTTGGGGTCCATCAGACGGCCCAGGACGTAGTGACCAACACGGCTGGCCAAAGGGTTACCGCCAAAAGTGGTGCCGTGGTCACCGACGGCAATCTTCTTGGCGACGTCATCAGTGACGATGGTGGCACCAATGGGAAATCCGTTACCGAGGGCTTTGGCGGTGGTGATGATATCGGGGTGGGCGGCGGCGGGCAGGTGGCTGTGAGCCCATAGTTTACCGGTGCGAGACATGCCACACTGGATTTCGTCGTAGATGAGGACTGTACCAACTTCACGGCAGCGGGTGGCAAGAGCCGTCAAGAACTCAACAGTACCGGGGTTAATACCGCCCTCGCCCTGGATGGGTTCGACGATAACACCACAGGTCTTCTTGGTAACAAGCTTGGGGATGGCAGCGACATCGTTGTAGTGGCCATAGACGTGCCCGGGGACCATGGGCGAGAAGGGCTTCTGGTACTTGGGGTTGGGAGTAGCAGACAGCGAGCCCATGGTGCGGCCGTGGAAGGCTTTGTAGAAGGAGACGATCTCGAACTTGCCGCCAAAGGGATCAAGAACCTTGCCGACCTTGCGGGCGAATTTGATGGCGGCTTCGTTGGCCTCGGAGCCCGAGTTGCAGATGAAGACGGCCTCGGCGTTGTGCATGCCACCAGAAGCCTTGGTTGCATCGACGAGCGCCTTGCTAAGGGCGCCGGTCCACGAGTTATTGTAGAGGTTAGAGGCGTGGACGAGTTGGTTGGCCTGCTCTGAGAGGACACGAGTGAACCCGGGGTCACAGTGGCCGAGGGAGTTGACGGCAATACCACCGGTCAGATCAAGGTATGCGCGGTCTTCGACATCGTAGAGAGTGGAGCCGGAGCCGCGGACGAAGATGGGACTGGGGCGAGAGTAGGTGGTGACCATGTAGGGTTGCAACTCAGCAACGATGGCGGCACTCCTGGAGCCACTGGCGGGGTCGGGATGCGACAGAGTCTGCAGAGAGCAATTGATTTAGAATTGATTTTTAGAATTGACGTTTTAGGAATATTTTCGAGACCGAATGGGTGTTTGTTCATACCGAAGCAGCGCGGACAATGGGGCGCATGGTGGTGGCGCGAGCTAGAAGCTGGCGGCGCAGAGGAGCACGGAAGGCCATCATGATGATATGCAAATGGAACGGAAGCAAAAAGGGTATCAAGATAAACTCAGCAAGGCGAGAACAAGAAGCAAAATATATATAAGAAGAAACAATAAGAACAGAAGAAGAAAAGAACTAGACCTCAGTGTGTTGGAATCAGGAGAAATCTTCAAAATTCTGTTGTCAAGATAAACGACGGCGTAGTTGTTGTTTGCCCATCCGCATAGACGGCGTTGACACTCCGATAAGTCAGTAAGGACGCCAATGGTTGCAAACTTGTACTGTCATTCGCTAATTATTTCTGTTAGTCACAACTGCAGCATGCTGCCAGGACTACCTTGCCGACATCCACGAGTTTCACGACCAAAAAGGACCAAAAAGGACCAAAAATACCAAACAATTGAGTTTAAACTTGAGGTTCAGGTTTTGGGACCCACAATTTACAACTTGATTAGGTAATTTGTGGGGTGGGTCGTGGCTTATCGATAAGCCAGGTGGAGGCTGCACGATCTGATAAACGGCGCAAGCTATCAAGAAATCACCAAGGACTGACTCTTAGAGTAGTAGTATGGGAAGCCAGGTTACCAGGTTAGTCACATTTGGTAGGTATCCATGCACTTTGGGACCTCATGTGCATTGCAGAATTCATTATGGTGATATGGCAGGAAAAGTTGGTGAAATGGCACGCTGTATTTCTTTGACTCAAACTTGATGACTAAGGCTCCAACAACACAGCTCCCAATCTGATAAATTCAGCCACGACATCCAACTCGTTGTTTAAGAAAACCCTCATCCATGATACCCAATCGTCTCCCCCCTCCGTCATCCGTTGATTTATCCAGACTTGGTATCCTGTGACTTGCTGTTGTCGTCCATAACGTTCTCAAACAAGGGCGTACCATCTCCTGCTTCATCCACACACACTGTCATTATGACATTGTAATCAGGCGAGCAAACTCTCAGAAAGTTGCCATGTCCTGGGTTTGTGCCATCCGGCCATTGGATGGGATCGCATTCCTCATGATCGCTCTCGAGGCGGATATGCGTATTCTCAAAGGGCGTGCCAAAGATATCGACAAGACTAAAGAATAGCTTGGGTGTGTTGTCTTCGTGGTCAAGGTTGTAGCCAAAGACCATTTGGTTTCCTTCGTCAAAGAGAGCGCTTTCGTTGCGGGTAATCTTTAGAGCGATGCCGCCAGATTGGTCGTTGTGGTGGATTCTTTCGCAGTAGGAGCCGTGGCCTGGGGCGATGCGGTAGCGAGGGCTCAGAGTGGAGCTGACGGACCATAGGAAAATGGGATAGTCACAATGGTTGATGACGGCAGCTATGGTTTTGAGGATCTCATCGCCGGCAACCGTGGAGGTAGTAGCAAGTAGCGAGAGAAGTACTAATGGGGATGTAGGCATTACCATGATGGCAATCAGTGATTTGTAAAGAGAGAAATGTATCATGAAGGAATGATGAAGTTCATCATGAAGAGCATGGTAGCTCGCGCTTGAAAGAAGTAAACATTGAGTTGGCTGTATTGAGTTCCTGCAATTTTGTTCCATTGTTATTGTTTTCTTTTGCACAATCGATAGTAACTGCCAATTTAGGTGTATCAGACTCACATAATGTTCATTCATGTCACGATCTTATCAGCATATCTAAAATAGAGTCGTTGGTAACTACCATTTAGTAAATTAGACTGTAGTATTATACAAGGGTTACTAACCCTCGGTGTCTTACGTCATGACAAAGTTGCCGAGCTCATCGGTTAGCCAGTTGGAGCACATGAACCGATTTGAAGCATAAAATTCCATAATTCAGCGAGGAATCTAAGTGGAGGAACAATATGAGTAGGGTGACATCTTACCAGATTGTCCGTATCATCTGAATATTTTCTAGTCACTTCTACTTGGTGCGTGAAGAAGCCACAACATTAAAGGCTTAATTTTTTGTTTACACTCACCCATACCTCGTTAATCGGATGTGATCTTCTGCCGTGTCCTTGGAACAACTCATGATCACATAGATCTCAAGGACGAATCGACCACTTGACCAAAGTAATCAATCAGCATGGATTCTTAGATTTACCCCAGACTTATATGCGTTCAGGCGGGAACAGTAGCCCCTCCCTCCCTCCCTTTGCCCCTAAAAAATGTAGTTCTCCAGCTTTTGTTTGAACATGTGCTCCGGAAATTCCACTTTCACATGTCAAATTTAAACCGATCAACAAAACGCATATGAGACTCCAACTTGATTTATACGGTTTTTTTTTTGGGCACTGGCTGAGGTTCAGACTCAGATAATGACAACAATTATAGCAAAGAATGACTATCTATCTAAGCGATTCTCAATAGAGATTAATTTGGTGATTGTCCACTCAGCTTAATACATAGTGTGACTGAGTGCAACATGCATGCTTGTGCTCGATGATCCCCCAACAAAGACAGAGAGCATGTCGATGGCAGATGTCCCGCCAGTGACATCAATAAACAAATTTATATATATTTTGTAAAATTTGCAAGTACCACCGGAGAATCTCGAGTCAGTAACGCTCTGATTGGTCGACTGAATTCGGTATGCACTGTACCTAAAGCCGCCGTAATAGGAATGTACCGTAATTTACTTATGAACTCGAACTGACTTCCCGATTTGGATCACAGTAGGGCGCGATCTCGAGGGGAGGGCAATTGCTTTATTTATACATTATCCTACGGAAACAAGTTTTGATATCTTATTCGCATATTATCTTGGCGACTTGCGCTTCTTTTCTTTTCTTTGATTTAATTATATTTTAACCTCCTCCAATCTCTTGAATTCTAATATTATATATGGTAATACTACCATTAGCTTGATTGTCCTCATCTTGATACTGTGTAGTTCCTACATCTTCTCTTGTATTTGTATCCCTTTCAACATCTTCATTCTTGTTTTTTGGTCGTCCCTTTACTAGACTGCTAGAGACATGTCTATTCTCTCTTAATCATTAGATCCATATCGCTTCACCAGTATGATCGATCATGTTTTAGGGCGGCCTTCAGCCAGGTCAAGACGCCTCCAAGTTCTTGCTGTCCTCTCCTTTTGGCTTGTATATCTCAAGAGGTTCGTGGGTTCGACTGACCTGCCACTTGTTGTTCTTTACTAACTACCTTTGAAATCTTTAATAGAGGACACAAACATGGCCCACCAATCATTCGTATTTTATCCAAATTCTTCACCAAACGACTATCACCATGGCAGATCGTCACAATGGCCATCATGTATCTCTACGCCGCCCGAAATTTCTCCTCCCTCATTGGCCTTGCCAGTCCTGATCCACTGTCCAAGATGTATGAAGCCAGCTTCTTCCGTGCCACTTGGGTTCTTACCGCCATGGACGCCGGGTTTTGGACAGCTATGAAAATCAGGAACAAGCGGTTACGGGATCTTGCATCCATAATTTTCACCGTATTTTACCTCTTTGCCGCCGATCTGGCCGATGAAAAGGTCCGCCGTGTTCGAGCTAATCTGACCATCGATCACCTCCGGGTAGCTTGGAACAAACCCATGACACCATATCTTCTCTTCTTCCAAAACTTGATTCGACCTCGATTCCTGCATAACGGTCCTCGTGAAATCCGCATCCCAAGACCCGCCGGAAGTGATTACACTGAGCCCGTGACTGGTTGGATCTACTTTGATGGCACTATTGCCCAGATGCAAAAGCATCGGCGTATTCTTATTGACATCCCCGGTGGTGGCTTTGTTGCCATGAGCCCACGCTGCAATGATGATAAGCTTGGATGTTGGGCTTCAAAGACGGGAGTGCCCATTCTCGCCCTGGACTACAAGAAAGCACCCGAGTTTCCTTATCCTTATGCCCTGAACGAATGTTTCGATGTCTATACGCAAATCATTCGAACCAAAGGCCGTTGTATCGGTCTCGCTGGTTATGAAACACCTCAGATTGTTCTATCTGGCGATAGTTCTGGCGGAAATCTAGCTACGGCTACAACCCTTATGATCCTTGAAAGAACCATTGGCCACCTCTCCACCACTAACCAAAACCGTGATTTACCTCCTCCAGAAAGCGTCATCTTGTTCTATCCCTGTCTTGATATGAACATTGGCAGCTGGATGTCTGATGAAGAGATGGCTCTGATCAGAGATCGTCGTTCTAGAGGCACTAACAAAGCTATAGTGCGGCGTAAGACAATGCAATATAGTTCATTAGTGGGAACTCCACACCATTCAGATGATGAAGATGGTCCTCCAGAAAAGAGTTTACCTGAAAGATTCCAAATACAAAGGAAGAGACAAATGCAGACCACCAAGCGACCCTCAACATCGCCAGTCAAGGCATCTACATCAAAGTCGGGAAGCCCCAAGGCAGAACCCCCTCCTGCTTTGACACCAGAAACTACCCCGGGCTCCTTCCATCCAAAGTCCCCCAGTACACGCCTCGCGATGTCATCCAAGATTTCCTACTTTAGCGATCGCGTGCTCACACCTGAAATGATGCGTGCCATGGTCATCATGTATATTGGTCCCCATAATAGGCCTGATTTCAAAACAGACTACCTCTTGTCACCGACTATCGCTCCCAATTCATTACTCGCCCACTTTCCAAAGGTATACTTTCTCACTGGCGAGAGAGATCCTTTAGTCGATGATACTGTTATTTTTGCCGGACGTCTTCGTCAAGCCCGTCATTTCTTATTCGAAACCCGGAATGCCAGCACTAGTAGTCCTGAAGCTACATTTCATCAAAGAGGCCGTGATGATTACTATGCTGAGTGCGATATTCTAGAATTGACCTTGATCCCCGGTGTCTCTCATGGATTCCTCCAATTCCCAACCATCTATCCCAAAGCCTGGGGCTTTCTCGAACAAGCAGCCCGTTGGATTGATCAATCATTCCAAGCAAGCCCCGGGATCCGGAGGCGAGAAATGCGGCGCCGGGATCTCCTCAATCGCCAGGCTGTTGCGCAGGCCGCTCATATAGATGATTCTGATAGTGACGAGGAACCTGGCATAGAGATGGCACGGCTGAGAACCAAGTCAAGACCACGACCCTATCCAAGCTCTCTTTACGGTGGTAGTGGAAGTGATACTATTGTTCTTTCGGTTGAGGATAGTGGCGTGGATGTTGCGGATACCGAGGCGAGAAGGGATATGTTGAGTGGACTAAAGGATAGAATTGAGGGTTTGGTGACTAGGAAGTCTCCTGAACTGGAAAAACTAGACAGCGAGGAGGATTTGCTCCGCCGGCGGATGGAGGGGTTGGCTGGTGGGTTGATTGGGAGCAATGAGTAGTATATATTTTGACGAATGATGCACTATGGTTTACAAGAGCATTTATTTTCTATTGCAGTCTTGATTGTCGTTATAGAGATCTGACTATGTCGCGTTTACCGGTCTACTACCGTTTTTATCTATACGCCTCGTTAACCGACTATCGTCATAACATTGAGTTCACCTGCGTGACACTCCCACTCTATTTAGAAATCATCATAAACAATATCCCACAAAACCAGTAAATATAGGATGTCCCACGAGGCATTATTCTGCACTATCCTTATGAATTTGGTTGAGGTTCGTTGAGGCTTGTCGCCAGTCTAAAGTCCACAGTCATCTCGACTAAAAAATAGCATTAATTACCCCGAGTCTGACATGACATGTAGGATAATCGCCGAAATCTCAATCTGATATTGCGACCCAACGTTGCACACTGCGTCCGTGATAACTTTATTAACATTAGCAAAAGAGACTATTTCGGTCATCATATCCCAAATCTCCATAATCTTTGTTACGGAAACAGATATGTTACAGAGCGTCTGGATACAGAAATCTAAGCGAAGGCTACGTTAAAAGGCGGCCTATCTCACCATCTCATCATCTATCGAACTGCATGGCAAGAGTTGCATCCGTACAACACAACTTATAATCACTGTCTCATCTTGATATTTGCCCCAAAACCCTACTTCAAATCCTCGAAGTACCTCTGACATGACAAGTCCACCCTTTCTATACTTCACACCCATCACCTATAGACTCTTCACCTGTCTATCCTCATCACATCTGCGCATCTGCTTATCCTCTGGCCTTCCTACATCCACACATCCACCGCTCCTTGAGACCCATCTCTGCACATTCGTCACGGCCTGCAAGACCACCATCCCCTTCCATTTCCTAGCTGCATCCAATGTCCTAAAAAGGAATCTCATCACAAAATATGCAGATTCTATAACCATGCATTGTAGTAGGACGGCGATCCTCTTGTCAGACGGATAGTTAGTTCGGACTGACGAGTTAGATGATTTTTTATTGCTAATGCGAGAGAGTTTGACCGACAGAGACAGACAGTCGGGCCTTGGGGGTAATGTAGAAACATCAGTAGATGAGATATCCCGTGGTTAGAAATACGCCTTATCGGGTCTTTATCCCGGGGATGCTTTAGGTGTAACCACGGCCTGGTAAGAGTGCTTAGAGTCTAAATGTTAAAGATCAAAGCCCTGAAATCGCAATAATTCGTCATCGTCGTTGATCGGAATTTCTGCGGACCTCTGGATATCCGTGCGAAGTTGGAGATATGATCATAATGAGGAAGGTGCCTAATAGAGAATTTTGCGGGTATTGTTGTGTGTTTGTGAAACGATGGACTCGACAGTTCTTTCCATTTTAGATTTCGCGCTTTCCTAGATTTGCATCGAGTATTACATGTATTAACGACATGGGAACAAAGGCTACAAAATTAACGAAATTACAACTCTCAGTTTATTATTTTGAGGCGACAAAGATGTTGGCATTTCTTGCAATGTGAGAATGACTATTTGTTTTCATCGTGTCAAGTGTCGCCTTTATATTCCGAGTGTGATGGCTTGCGGAAAATGTGCCCCCTGCTAGAAACTGGTTCATGACACCTTTGGTGTTCAATTTTTTAGTTGTCGATATCGTTTTTTATTCAATGATGTTTCACCACCTCTCTCCGCATGACAACTGCAAACTTCCATCCACACAATGCACCTCTATTCCCCCAACAAATAATCTCGCCATGGTGCATGAATGCAGGATAGACTTACATGTAGATATGGGTGTAATGCCACCGTACCTTTGACCACTGCAACTAGCACAGAACCATGGCGGTCGAAACCAATCGAGAAGCCTGCTGTGGCGAACTTTGAGTTTATCGGATTTAGCAACGTTTAGCCCGCCTGAGCAGCACGGTTGGCGAATGGGAATACTTGTGGTAACAGCGATGTGGGCAGAATGGAGTCATGCTGGCCTTAACCTAGGTTCTCATCCTGTAGATGCAAGCGATAGCATGCTAGGCAGGTAAGCTGATTAATGTACAGGAAGCCATCCTAGTCTCGTAATTCACTCTGTTCTCATGTTCTAGGTAGGATAACAAAATACAAATACTACTCAAGTAGGCAGGGGGTTGCTCAAACCAGAGATGGGTTCGATGCGCTGGTCACCGCAATGTATTACCCTTTTTGCTATCCGAACTGGAAAGAAAAAAAATGAACATCCCGATGCGGCAGTCGAAGGAGGACCTAAGGATTTA
Organism: Bretziella fagacearum; assembly: GCA_002018255.1. Classification (NCBI taxonomy): domain Eukaryota; kingdom Fungi; phylum Ascomycota; class Sordariomycetes; order Microascales; family Ceratocystidaceae; genus Bretziella; species Bretziella fagacearum. Next base: position 50,314 of record MKGJ01000044.1, on the reverse strand, counting down.
CGTGTTGTTATTGTGAGGGTGAATGGAACTTGCCGTTGCTTCATTCTTTTGAATATCTCTTGGCATTTTGACTCACCGCTTCCTTTGATCCGGGTTTATATAGGTATCCTCCTATATATTGGGTTGCCATCAACACGTAACTCGGGGGGATACTCCGGCCCTCGGAATCACGGCTGTTGAGAGTTTCTACATAATTAGTCAGCAATGCTCTTTCTCCTTCCAGATCTTTGCCACTTCTCTATGCTGCAAGTTGATAAGGAGGGTGGGTGTGTACCACAGTGGCTTAAGCTCCCGGAGTAGGTACATTTTGCTCCAAAATTAGGATTCCTATCACTTGGGATCATCCCAGTCGGGGTCGAAACATCAACAGATGGTCCGAATGCCGACGATGTCAAAGAACCATGACTATAGTTGATTATGGATTACTCAACACCAATATTATTGTTTCGTCCGCGTCTGACTCGCTTGATCCTGTGTGATGTGATATCCTGCTAAACATATATATTTCGTAAGGGTCTTTCGGAACAGCGTTCTATCCATACTCTTCCGCATTGTGACTGGGCAGTATTCAAATGTGTGTTCAGCTGGTCCTTGGAAATCAAATCAATTATCAGATCTACATGTGCCCAAGCCAAGTAAGTCTGGTAAGTTTGGTACTTCCTTTTTTGTAGATTATAATTGTGTTAACATTAAAGTGATTGCTCTCATATCACATCTACCCAGAATATCTCGTCTGGCCTTCAAAGCATTGTCACATTGATCCCTTAATACTTGGCAGGCCAGTTTTGCCGACATTGTGGCCTCTCAAGAAGTCTTAGTTCAGCTCATCAAACGGCACTTCTTGAGTTGTTGTCCTCTTGTCATTTAGGACAGTCTCTAAATATCATAGTCTGGTACTAATCTATTCAATTAAAGTTGAGTTTTCTTGCCTTGCTGTTGCTGTTCAAAGTATCACAAAGACAAAGAGATGACTTACAGTTTCTACATTTCATAGCCTGTAGAGTATAAAGCCTTGAAGCAGAGCCCCACTGTATGTGCTGGCAGCTTTCATGCAGGATAAGGAGGAAGCTATGCAGATTTGCGATATGGAAGGAGAAACAGGATGGCGATCAGGCATATTTTGAAATGGCGAATTGATAAGTCTTATGACTTTTGGTGATGGTTGAAAGGATCTTGTAGGATGGACTTCATGCGTGATACATACATACATACATACATATATATGTAGATAACCTAAAAGAATGGGAGCAAGGAACCGTAGTAGGCAATCCACTCATGTCTTTGCTTCCCACTATCCATAGTTAGGACAGTAGTGGTCGTCAAATGCTGGGCCCCTTCTACAGATGGCATCCATTCTGCACACTTTGCTACATGTACCTAAGTATAGTTCATACAAAGACACATGTTTGTGACAAATGGACCACGATTCTGATCAAGACGAATCGTGGAACAAGCGAGGGGGCACGTGAAAAACGCCATGTTCTTGCAGGAGGAAGAGGGAAGGGGGGGGGCGGTTCATTACACAGTACTTTTTTAATCCCCAAGGGGACCGGCTTTTCTAGTGTTGGCCCGGCAACTACGCCAAGGACGGAATGAACTTGGCGTTGAGTAAATGCAGGAGCCTTTGTTATAAATATTGGGGACAGTTGAGACGGTGTTATTATAGTGGGTGCGGGGGTCTATACACTAGTCTTTGTCGGATTTTTGAAGACTCTCTCAAAATACGAGGTTTTCGGCACTGCTATCTCCGGAACTTGTATTGTGCACCTACCTGTCTGTCTGTCTATCTGTCTGATCTATTGCCGGTAGAAGCCGTTGGCAAGGTTACTTTTACAACTGCTGGATATCATATGCAACAATATGGTGTTATCATGGATCAAATCCAGGCGTGAAATATTCCGTTACGAGTCGAATTTCCTGTTACCATAGTTGCATAATGCCATTGTATATCATTTACCCTAGATGGCTTTACATGATCATATTTATACCTCAAGTTCAACTGGTATCATTCTTGACTTCTTCACCGGGAGCAACCTCAGTTACGGACTCAGCCATGGTACAAACTGTCTGAAGCTTTGACAAGACCGCGAGAAAACAAAGGAAAGTGAAAACAGGAGTGGGTAATTCCGCATTTATTGTTGTGTGTCTGTCTATTGATTGTGAGACTTGTGTCTGCATGAGCGAAATTTTGGTTCCGACTCGGAGTTCATGTCGTCGAGATTGCTCCTTCCCATTCCTTACTATTCATGACAAGCTCATGTGGCAGTTGTTTATCAGGATAGGATGTAGAATCCTGAGCTTTTGCGTGGAATGCTGCTGGGGGGGACCGAGGAGGGAGGAGGGGGTGGGAGGGTATTCATAGTTTGTCTTTGAACAGATTACAGTTTAGTCAAGCCACAAAGTAAAATCAAAGTAAATAGGTACCCTTCAGATACACATAATCTAGAGAGAATTATCAAGACTTTTCACAAAAAAATCAAATCTGGATCAAAGACTTAACCCTGGATAAACACCAAGACGTCACCAATGATCTTCTAAGCTTTTGACCCTCTTCCTCTCTTCCTCCGGCCATGGACCTTACGTCCTACCCTTTGGGACAGCTGTGTTTTGGACAAGGGCAGCCTCGGCCCTGAAGTCTTGGCTGTGATCCTTTCTGATTGGACATTCATCAATCCCCCCCCCCCCC
>MKGJ01000044.1:9130-47616 GCA_002018255.1 Bretziella fagacearum | reverse complement strand
CTCCCCCATAGTTGGTAACTCTCGCTCTGCCCCTCCGACTCAACGGTCCGTCCAGGTCTAGGCAACAGGTCTCGATGCCAGGGCCAAGAGTCCTTTGACGGGAGAGTGTAATATTATTTGACAAAAGTCGGAAGTCAATCCCCTTTGGGTGGAAGTGAGCAATACGACGCCAAGAGCCTACTATCGTAGCATTCCTTTTTACCAAAAGTTCAACTTTGCCATGGTTTGAATGTTCCCCTGATTCCAAAGAAACAAGAAGAGGAAGAGAAAAAGCCAAAAAAAAAAAGAGGAAAAAAAAGACTCAGCATCTGTGCTCGCAAACCCTTTTGGAAATGGAAATCCCCCGTCCCAAAAGCAGGGGGGGGATGGGGAAAACCTCTAATATAAAATTCCGCACCGGGTCAACCTGCCCCGTTATCATTATCCCGATTTGGGTGCTTATTAATGCAAATCAAGCACAGAGCAAAACAAGGAGATATTCCAAGATACAATCATGTTAGAGTTTGTATAATAATAGTCTAATTAACGGGCTTCTAGTCACCTAATAACTTGAGTAGGGATTATGGCTTTTAGCTCAGTTTTAATGCCTGGTTCTCAGTTATATCCGCCAATCACAGCCTCACGCTACATCGATCTGGTGTTACTCATCAGGCCGTATTAGCTCGCTAAACTATCTGGCGTTACCGACCACAACATGGTCTAGTTGGATTGCTAGATGATGTCAAAGAATATCTCTCGGTCCTTAATATGCCGGGACTGACTGGGCCATGCTGTCTTGTTTCCATGTGCAGTCAGCAGCAACGAAAGTTTGGATAGAGTCGTCATGATCTGGTTCAGGATTTTGGTAACGGGGATGTTGGGTTGCAATTGGTGCTGACACACAACCAAAATACAAAGTTTTGTGTTTATTTTCTGTTTTTTCTTCATGTGTTCACCACTATGGCTAAACCTCGACCCACGTGAAACCCGGCATTAACAGCCTGAAAACACCTTTCCATAAGTCAAATGCAACATATCAATGTGGCAAGTTGGAGGATACAGTGAGAAAACAAGACGGTGTGGCAGTAGGTAATATCCAGATATACACGCACAAATGTTGATTGCCTTTTTGATACCAGCATTGGGCCTCAAGAAGCGTGATTTTACCCGTCAGGTTCTACAAAAAGCTTCAGCCCGTCTATCCATTCTAGCGGTGACGTATTGTTGGTTCAATGTTCCGTCTTAGTCCGTCAGGGACAGTTCCTAATCAGGCAACTTGCAGCCTCACTGCGCCAGATATTACAAAAATACCGACAAATATATTGCAGTATCTAGAGCATCATATTCATATTCTTGTGCTTATGTATGTAAGTACCTACTGATTGTGTGTGTCTCTTGGGAAGGGGGAAGGGGGAGGGGGTGCTGAGAAAGTACCGCAAAGTAGAGGCCAGCCCAGGCAATAAATATATGGCCAGCTAATTCTCGGGCATCGATAGCACTTTTCCATCACACCCATGGGGTTGGTATGCTAAATCGGGACCCAATGTAGGCTACCGAAAAAATGAGTTGTCAGACCACATCTGCATATCGACATAACATGGCCCACGATACTAAGCACACCTATAATTCGTATATATGTAAACTTCATGTATATTGTTCAATGGGTAGCAGTCAAGCATTGGCCCGATCCGATAATACCACATAATTCTATAACCCTAACAATAATTCCTTCTTTTGCAGAAACCCCTCATCCAAGATTCCCCAGCTCGGCCGTTTCCAGAAGCTCGGCCTGCTTAATTAAGAAGCTAAACCAAATTAGTCTACGCTCAATCTCGGAACCACACGGACCTGTAAACTTTGTTCTCAGTTGACCAGTTTTCCCCTCACCACCATCGTCACATAACTCCCAAAACGGCAGTTTGTCCGTACCAAAGGTTCTTGATGAGAGTCTCTCTGCCCGGTAGTGTTTCAGTTGTAGCGCTGGAGTAAGAGTAGTAACTATGACGATAACCCCCCCCTCCCCTCCCCATTACACATTACAAACATAATAGTCAAGAAAGTGGGTGCATGTTTAATGTTTGTAGTAGTGCGGAGTATCTTCTATCAGAGATAATATGCCGCGCATCTTAATGATGTCGGCCCTTAAGTATAGTTCTCTGAGATATTATACATTCTCCGAAATCTTACAAGGCAATCTCTCCAAATCTGAGATGATCATCAACACTATCCTCAGTCACTCATACAGATTTTGATGGTAATAGGCACTTTGGTGGCGTCTGACCATGACCAGAAATTTTTCCGGGGGGTTTTTCTTTTCTATAAACGAATAGAGGTCTCAGCGCTATATTATGGTTCTCAAGACCGATGAACCTGGCATTCTCTAGGGTAGGTACACTTACCCCGTAATGGAAGATGAAAATAGACATGTGGGAGAGAGTTTGGCTGGGCTGAGTGAGCTGGGCCCTTTGATATGATGAGATCGACACGCTTGGGCTTTTATCGTACCTTGACATAGAAGACGAAGAGAACAAAACGGGGACCCCAACATAAGGATATTCCCGCACTCGGATTAGAATGAGACTGTGATCTCTGAGGTGAGTATACCAACTCAATTATCATAGGTCTCCGGCGCTTGATTTTTGCCTTTTGTCCAGCCAACCAACATTATAGCGTGAAAATCATCTCAGCATCGGCTTTCGCCACTCAAAGTATATTCAAATTAGTGATGCCCGACTTCAACTGCCTTTTCCAGAGTCCCCCCCCCCGAAATAGCCACTCCATTAACACAGCCCTCTGGATAAAGATCCCGATATACATGGATCCTCTCTCTCTCCCCTTCTCGGGGAGGGGGTTTCAACTCGATTTTCTATCACGACCTCGGCTTACCAGGAGGCGATTCCTTCTCGCGCTCTTGGCTTCTTTGTCTCCTACTGAAGAAAAAGAAAATTGTCTATTAGTGATTTTTTTTTAAAAAAAATGGTTCCGGAGCTCCAAGTCGCTGAGGCCTAAGTTGAAATGAAGCTTTGGTCACGTAACAATGAACCGGATTTAAGGAGCAAATCTAACCAAGCCAAGCTTCATCTCTAGATATTCTTGTCCGTTAATATTTATATATCATAGCTCTCTTCTTGTATATCTGGTACAGCAATATAAAGAGCCATGGTGCGGGTTGTTGATGGATGTTAGACATGAAATTCCGTCACTAATATGATGTTCGAAACTTGCCGAACCACTATATGCATGCTTGCTCTGAAAAAGAAAAAGAAAAAAAAAGAAAATCATTGGAGGGTTTGGAACGAGGAAACAGAAGCAAACATGAGGTTTATAGATGCCAAGAGCTCAATACCTCGGCTTATATTGGGTCCTTGGAGTTGATTTTGTTTTTATCACATGGCTTTAGCTTCAATGCTAAATGGGATTTACCAAGTAATATGTCAGATAAACCTTGTTATGAAGCTTTGACCCCAAGTCCCGGATTTCATTTGAAAGGACTTGGATTACTATGTACTGTCACATATGTAAGTACTTGCCTACCCATATAACATCTACTTACATATTGGACGTATGCATTAAAAAAAAGCCGCTGGTATTGGTCCAGTCGCTAAGAAGATTTCTAGCATCGAAAGTCGCTTGTGCCCGACCTAAGTAGGTACACAAAAGTCATATCAATATGATGTGAGTTGGCACAAGATAGTTCCTAAGGATGAGACATGTCTTGGACAAGGTGACAGAAACTAAAGACAACAAAAAGAACACACTTTCTTTGCGCCTCTTTTTTCTTTTCAGATGACACGGTTATGAAAGCCAATGTTCCGTTTAGTATCATCAAATGTAATAGATGTGGTGGGTGTGTTGGCTCTTGTAAAAGGCATCCCTACCTAATATCTGCTGTTATATGTAACCCTAGCGTGATGCTAGTCGCTTGAGACTTCGGTAATAGCTTTTGAACGTTCTCTTAACTTGTAAGACATTTGACACCAGATACAAACTCCAACTGTCCCAGCCTGTAGCATGTACAACCTCAACACCACCAATGAAACCAGTCACTCGGCGCATCACAGTCAGTTTAGGCAAGCTGCATCGGCGCCTTCTTTTCTACCCTGAAGCCTCCTTCTCGCCTTTTAACACCCCTTTCTCCTCCCCCTCCCCCTCACCCCCGCCCATGTCCTGTTTCACTCTTTTGTGTGGCGGATCACCGGTCCCGTTTTCCGTAGAACCGCTTTCCCACATGAGAGGCGCAGAAGAAAGGAGTGGAATAAGATGCATCTGGCCCCGAAAAAAAACAGGGTGGTGTGGGATCGATTCTGCAAGGTATAGCTGCCTGGCCGAAATTGCTATGCGAATCACGGCGAAGTGTATGCCGAGGCCATTCCGGCATTATTATAACTGGTTGTGGTACATGAGACAGCATGGCATGTGGTGGTGCCTACATACATTGATAGAAGAATATAGTAAGTAGGTGCCAGGTGAGAGAGACATCACCCTCCCAATACCGAATATCATGCTAATCTGATAGCTCCTGTGCAGCCTCTGAAAAGAAAGACGCCAGGAAAGGGCACAGTGACACTAGATGACCAAAAGGTTTCACCGGCGTTAGATGGAGGATACGCGGGCCCGGCGGCTTCCCGTGATCCTGTTGGAAACGTAGGTAACTTGTACGAGGAGGGCCTGTGCTCATATATTACCCTCGCAGACGTTCGGAAGCAGCCTTTTTTTGGGGAATTCCATTGGATGAAAAGCGATAACAGGGAGTACACAGTGTCACATTGGTACAAGATGATCGTATTCAGTAGGGTGAAGATGCCCTACGGTAAGTGCGTACCTATCATACATATGTAGGCACATATATGTTGAAAATGCAGCAGGCCGGCCATATATTCAAAAAGCCTCAGCTCAGGAGACCAAATCAACTCATGTACTTACTTACTTAGGTAAACTCGGAAGTTGTGAGGTTCCGGTCAATTGTTTCAGCGCTAGCCTGTTTAGGTTATATATCATGTTTCTGAGTATTGATTCGGATATCAACTATTAAACCTGGTGAGCAGTTCCTGAGAATGTTGTAACCAAAAATAGGCACAATATACCAACATAACCACTCTATACGTTATTGACCAATAGGACTAAAGGGCTATTGAGTTAGTAGTCTGACGATTAATTCATCTAAGCTTTGACATTGTTTCGCAAAAGATTTTAGACGAGTATTTTCTTTTTACAGGGCTGCTCTCTCTGTAGGTTGGTCATGTAAGAGAGAAATGGCCAGCCCAACACTGTCGTTTTTCGGCCGGTTTTAACCGGCTGGATGACGGAAATCATACCAAACAGCCTAATATTAGAACTAAAATACAAATGTTACGAGCTATAAACTGTATTGCCAAGTCCGATGAGAGAGTCAATATTGAAGTACTTATGAACTTGGGATGTAAGAGGTAATTTGTGATATCGGAATGAGCCGTTGCCTGATTCGGCGATTTAGGTTGAGTCATGAATAAACAACATCATGAGCAACTACCTTCTTATAATCAAAGTCACGAGGCTGAGGAAAAATAACGTGACTAATCAATTCAATATTCAATTCCTAATTTCGTCTTCATTCTATCCTTTGGAAACATGCTATTCGTCATCAATGATTCCAAAGTTCATTAAGAATCACGCATTATCAACTCAATATCGAATCGAGGGTTTCCCGTCCCGTCGGGGGTTTTTTTTTTCTCGGCCCCCAAACGCATTCATCATACCGTCATCGAGCACTTTGGATTAAAACACTCATTTGAGTCTGCCATCAATGAGCACTCTCACACACGTCAACTCTGCAAAGCATTGATCTAAACTCCTGGTGATATTTCGAATTTGAGCGCACTCTATCAAGCACCGAGCTAACTAAAGAAAACTATTCAAAAGAAAAAATCAGATCCTTGCCTTGCCTTTCCTTGCCTTGTCCCTTTACGCTTCTGTTGCCGGATAGTCTTAGCTTCATGCGACACGACATACTTACTTGAACGAGGTCCACCATGCTACCCCCAATCACCCCATCCACCATCCGCTTCCTGTCTTCCCAGACTTCGTTGTGTGGGATTGTAAAGACAGGGTTCGATAACCTGTCTGGCCTGTCTTTTATGACCGCTTCAAATCGTGCTTTCAGACTTCTCAAGCAGGCAAACGAAGGTCAAAGGTGAATGAAGGGTTGGCCCGGCCAGACCCCAACCAAGATCAAGGATAACCTGCCGACGACGCCTTTTTTTTTTTTTTTACTACCCTTCCATTCATTCTTCTTGGGTAAGATAGCTTCTCCCACTTTTCCATTCCTAGCCAAAATACTAAAAGGCCCTATTTTTGCTCTTCCCCATTGAATGAATGAATACTGACTATTTAGTGGTTATTGTAGAAATACTCAAGAGACTCAGCTGGCTATAGCCAGTGCTGTGAGTCCGGTTACCCTCATACATATATGTAAATACTTACCGACCCTACTTACTTCTACACATATATCCTCTCGACGCTGTAGATGAGAGACCATTGACTTTAGTTAGGCATCTTCTTGCCTTTTGGTTCAACTGTCTGTTCTCTCTGTCTGAGTATCGACTCGACTACTTGAGGAAACTAAGATCTCTCATATTACCTTGCCAACTTGCTATTCCAAAGGAACCAAGTCCACATACTACGCTGCTTGCTTGCTTGCTTGCTTGCTGTCATTTATTTCCTCGTCAGCCAAACGCAGGCTTATTTTTGTCCCCTTTTCATCCTCATTACCTTGATTCCTGATGCTCGGAATCCGCAGTTTTGCTTCCCTGTTCATGCTTGACTAGACAAATCTGGTTCGTTTCGTCACTGCTTTCTTGCTTGCCAACCTAGCCGGGCATCCTTTTTGTTTGGGGGGATCTGGATCCTCAATTCTAATTTACCCACTAAACCCGCAACGAAAGGCTTCGCAGTGCATCACCATTTCTTTTCTGGTCTTTCCAGAACAATTTTTTTTCTTCTTCTTCTACTTCTAGTTCGGATTGTAACTTTTGCAGCCTGTCTGTCCTGTCTCTAGTTCACTAGTGGGTGGTTAGCTGACTCAACCTAAACTTTCTGCTCTCGATCTTTTCTCCTCGCCACTTGTTCTCCAAATCCTCATCTTTCACTTTTTCACTTTTTTTTTTTTTCCTTCCTTTATTTTTCCTTCCTTCTTTTTTGACCTGACTTGCGCGCACACAAACAAACGTGCGCCTATCACAATTAACATTAGCCATCGCATCTCTGTCAACCATTTTCTCTTTGGCCCAGCACGGTATAGGTCAGCTGCCGTCCGGTTCTACCCCATACATACATATATATATATATATATATCACAGACCCTGATCTCTGGGCTGTCGCCCTCGGCTTACCAATAGTTCCAAGCAAACTACCCGGACCCACTGCATACGACTTCCCATCGCGGAACTTGACTTTCATACCAACACTCTTTAACATTCACATCCATATCTTCCCGCATGCCTGTTCCATTCTACCCTGGTTCTGAAACCGTCGCCTCCAATTCGTCGTCCAACGCTATATATCTGTGCCGAACAGCAGCAGTACTCAAACGACTCAAACTTCTATTCGCCGAGTGAAGGACTCTTATTTCAAAAGAGCCTTCGGAAACGGCTTTTACGACTGGAATTGAGAGGCGCACAACACCAACTTTAAGTACGCCCTTGAGTACCTGCTCAGGGCCTGGCATTTCTTATTTTCACACCTTTGTCGCATTGACAGTGTCGTGTGCCGTCATTATTACCTTGGGGGTGAGTACGGGATCGTGTAAATGTTGCATGAGTACTTGATGCTGTGAAGTATATGGCTTGACCTGTCTTGCATGATGGCTAGAGAGTACCATGTAAAGAATAAACACGGGCCATGATGCACAACAGCATCAAAACGAAGAGCGAAGAGCATTCTAGGGCGAGGTACTCTACACTAGTTTGACGGGGTTGCGGAACCAACTGGCGCATTTGTGGCAGAGGTGCACCAGAAGCAGGAGACAGGAGGTAGCCGTTGAGTCCGGCGTGTGCTACCACTAACATAAGTTAATAGCAGTGAGGGGACAGATCGGACCACTTGCGGCTCAGACAAGACTGTACGCTTTGTTGGTGTACACGGAGACACAGGCCGCGCGCATCGAGCAATTTTTGTCAAGCCAATCATTGATTGTTCGGCTAGTGAATCCGTGTGTGTGAGAGTGAGAGGTGGGGGAGAACGGAGGGGAATGGATCTGAGAGGGGTGAAGGACTCGTCTTGTTCACCTACCCGCATAGTAGACTTGTGTCTGTCTTCGTGGTATGTTGAACTGGTGGCTTGATCCTATAATTTTAGACCCTCCTACCCCCAGCGCGGATGTTCCGTCTTCTTTGTGCCAGTATCACTCTCCGCGTTAATCTCGTTGACTGGTTGTCGGAATCAACCGCTGTTCTCCAAGGCTCCTGCCTGTTCTGCTTGTTCATGTTTGCTGCGCAACTCTCTCTATATCGGTGGTCGTCATAGGGAGTAATCTGTCTCTGATCTGTTAATATGCTTCATTCTGTTTTGTTCCGTGTAGTTAACATCAAGATACTCTTTTAGTCACATTCGAGATCTTCTCCGACTTATAAGATCACATATTGACTGGCCATTGGTTGGCATGTATAAATATATATATATATATATGCCTTGCCGAGCCCATTAGCCATAAATAACCGACGACAGACACATTAGAATCGGTTACCCGATACATCATCCTGCGGTATTCTTCTAGAGCGACACTCCCCCCCCATTCTACCGTTTTGCCGTCTATACTAAATTCTACGCCTATTCACGCACGACTTTTATCATATCAATCACCACACCATCATCATCTTCGTTTCGAAAATGGCGACCCCTTCCTTTCCCTATAATAGATACTCGCGGTCTCCGGAGCCTACTAGTAGTACTGCATCTGCTCCTTCAATCTCAGCATCGACTCCAACATCAACCCTCGCTCGCTCTTTCGACCCGTCAAACCGGCCACCATCTGCCAACTCCCCGAGCGAGTCCCACCGGCAAGGATCTAGGTAGGAACATTTTAGCAACAATGTGCAGACCAACTGTGCGAATCAATGGTCAAAAATTGCTAACTAACCGTGTTTTACAACCTGATAGCTCCGGTGGGCATTCCCTTACGCCCAACAACTTTTCTTCGTATCCCTCCGAACCTCGATCAAACATGAGCACCGATCCGGGTACTAGCCCAACCCCGGGTTCGTCTGTTGGGCCTGGCGGAACCGGCAGTGGGGCACCAAACTCGATTGGAAATGCTGGACCCAATTCGCATAAGCGAGCATACCGTCAACGAAGAAAGGACCCCAGTTGCGATGCCTGTCGAGAACGTAAGGTCAAATGCGACGCTACGGAGACTACTAGCTGTTCCGAGTGTTCTAGCCGCAATGTCAAGTGTCAATTTACAAAAGAGACCAATCGCCGTATGTCTTCTATCAAACAGGTTCAGGACCTCGAGAAGCAAATGGACCGCATCAAACGAGAGAACCTCTCGCTTCGAAAGATTCTCCAGGAACGCGAAGGACCATTTGAACGTGGCGATGGCGAAGGTGATGAGTCGGAGAGATTACATGGACGTCTTCCTGAGGCTGGAGTTGATCCTCTGAAGAAGCATCGTCCTGCTGCCATGGCTGCTATGACTGCTCCATCGTATCCTCATGGACTTCCTGGGTTTGAGAATGCTCGTGCCCAAGTTCGTTTAGCTTGTACTGGTCTCTTTAAACTTCCTCCCCATGCAGGTGATGTCTCTTGCGCCATCTCCGGTGCTTTTGATCCTCGTATTCCTGAACTTCCGCCTCATCGGATGACCCAGCACCTCCTATACCATTACTACAACTCTGCCCATACAATGTTTCCCATCATTCATTGGCCATCTTTTAGAGAAAAGATTGATCGAATGTATGCACGGGGAACAGGCCGTGGAGAGTCACCTGACTTTCTAGCTGTTTTCTTTGGCGTTCTTGCGGTTGGTAGTCTTGCGACTCCGGAACCCCCGCCGATCCACTACACTCATAGAGTTTACCACCAGGGAGAACTTCTTGAAGCTACCCGGAAGCTTATTGATCCGTGGGCTAGCTCTGGCTCATTGGACCATGTCAAGGCTCTAACATTGATGTCAATTGGTCTCAATGAGGTCAATTTGAAATCTGGCGCCTTCATGTGGCTTGGTGCAGCTATTCGGGCGGCCCAATCGCTGGCTCTGTTTGCAGACACTGGCCCGGGCTGCATGGGATTCCTGGAGATTGAGATGCGTCGTCGTATTTGGTGGACTTTGTACGCTATTGATCGCAGTCTATCGACTGAACTGGGTCGTCCGGTTCTTATCGATGATAGCGACTGCGATATTCCTTTGCCTGCAGGTGTCGATGACCATTACCTCAGCGATGATGGACCCCGCGTGCCTCCTGGTACACAACCGCTGTCTCACTCCTTCCTAGCTGTGATTCATGTAATGCGCTCATATGGCCCTCTTCTGCGGACTTTGGGTGCTCCTGTTGTTTCTCCTGCCAAGATTGCTCTTCTTGATCAGCACTTCACCATGGCTCTTCGGAACTTCCCTGCCGGCTGTGATCCTTCGAGCACCGAACATTTCAATCCTGAATTTCTGTCGCCGTTAGCATATCTTTTGACCGCCCGAATGACCTTGCACAGGCACAACTTGGGCCCATCTTGCCCACTCAGCGCCCGGCGGACGGCTGTTGAGCACTGTATTGCAGATTCCCTCGAGACTGCTAGACTTATTTCTCGGTGCACTGCTTCTCTTGAGTCTGCTGCTACAAGCTTGCTCACCGTTCATATCACGCGCTGTGCGCTGTTTCTGATTCTGGGTGGATATTTTGAGCAAGCGGTAGTTTGTGTTCGTGCTTTGCGTTCATTCCATGGTTGGCGCGATGTTGCGGCTCCGTGTAGTCGTTTTCTTGCTTTCTTTGTGTCGGCGTTCATTGGCAAGCGGTCTGAGCTTATTGCTCAATCCCAGTTTTCCTCGAATACAACCTATGGGTCTGCCCCTAGATGGCCCCGCATCGAATCAATAGCCATGGACGAGGAAATGCTCGTTTATGTTAGTGCCGATCTCCAGGCCAGTATTGATCATGGTTGGCTTTGGTCAACAGGATCTCCTGTGACTTGCGCTATCCCCATCGATCCAAATGACCCTTCTGCTCCGCCCCAGGCCGGCCCGATTGCCGCGCAACGTGCGGCTCCCTTTAGTATTGAAGCCCGCACTGGTCTATCCGAAGAGGAAGCTTGTGATTGGAGAAGATGGGAACGTCTGGAGGTTGCCATTATGAACCTTGTTTCACCCGAGATGCCGCCATTATCATTGTCGTCTCAATGGACCCATACACAGACTGTCGTAACAGGACCTTCAATAAAGGTTGAGTCCACTGCATCAGCTAACGTTCCTACCCTTCGTCATTCTGTTCCTCCATCGGTACCCCACGGTAGTGCTACTGGGCAAAATGAGGGGGTTATTCCTATACGGCCATCTTCTGGTCCGGCCCCTATCACTCAGCAATCCCAATCTCAACAACAAACTCAAGCTCCTTCCACATCATCAAACAATGGAAGTCAGTCCACGGCAGCCAAGGACCGGATCAGCATTGCAAACATTATCTAGATATCAGTCATCCATAATGCTATTGCAACCGATGGAACTACCGCCTCACCCACCCACCCAGCTCGGAGGGAACACGGCTGGCAAGAGATCAAAGTGAACTAAAAGGGGCAGAAATCTATGGGCGGTAGATTGAGGCAAAGAGAAGAAAACCAAGGAGGATCCAAGTCTTGAAAATAGGAAGTATCTTCTTTTTTGACAAGTTGCTTGTAGTTTCCTGATGGTTGATCTCTTTGTTAGACTGAGTACTTTTACTTGTGTCCACTAGCATCCTGTCCACACATTTTATTACACAGGCAGACGAATATATATATTCCTCGTGCGTCTATGATCTGATGTAGACACCGGTATGTCTTCTCGGTGTACTCCGCTCTGTTACCTATCTCGTTTTTTTTCCCATGCCATTATACGCACGTCATGCAGGATATGGCAATATTGACGGTTCATTTTACGGACCCCACAGATCGGACTCTGCTGCGGTACAGGCTTCATGACTTCAACAAACAACAGTCACTCAAGCAACAGTGCTAAGAGTTTATTAGTCAAATGAAGCCCTGGAAGAGAAAAGGTCTTGGTGGCCTATATGGCTCGGCTCCTCTAGATGATGAATTTCTCAGAAGGATGATTCCGTTCCTTGGGTACTAAGATAAGCTATCTGCAAATGATGGTTATAACACCTTGTGAACGAGAAAT
This sequence comes from Bretziella fagacearum, assembly GCA_002018255.1. Taxonomy (NCBI): domain Eukaryota; kingdom Fungi; phylum Ascomycota; class Sordariomycetes; order Microascales; family Ceratocystidaceae; genus Bretziella; species Bretziella fagacearum. Next base: position 35,300 of record MKGJ01000044.1, on the reverse strand, counting down.
TTCATCGCTTGTTCTGACGTTGTTGGTCTGTGTCACAATGAAGCATGTCACAAAATCTGGCAGTTCGTTGGTGGCAACAGAGACAGTCTGACAAAGAAAAAAATAGAAGAAAAAAGAAGAAAAAAAAAAGGATCTGTGGTTTCGTTTCGAGATTTGGCGATCAATATTTTCCCGGATGACCTGTTTTAGTTGACGCTTCATTTATATCTACTGGCTGACTCGCTCACATCTTTTTTGTTCTACATCATCACCACCCAGGACCATTCTTGGCCATTTCTTCAAGTCAGATGCTCTCTGCTTTTCCATCACTTTGACACTCCATCATTCACATACGAATATAAAAAGGAGAAAAAAAAAGGTTAAATCATTTGCATATCAATATTTTCTCTCATTCCATATTTCATTCAATATTTGTTTATCGTCGTCATCATCATCATCATAAAAGTATCCTTCTTGTATCTTGTTTCCCTTTATATCTCTTTTGCATTCATATTTCTTTATTTGATTTGATAGATTTGCCCTTTACCGACCTTGTATTTGTTTCCGGGCATTTATTTCCTTTTTCCATGTCTAGATTTCTATTTTATCTTTTCTTCTTGTAATCATGTCTTCACTATATCCATCACTGTCTCATGACCGCCAAGTGCTGGAACGGCTCTTCACTTTGGGCAACCTATTTCTTATATCATCAATATAATTTCATGTCCATTGTCAAGTAATCTTGATTTATTCATATATAATCATTCTCATCATGTTCATTAGTTGCAGTTTTTTTTAATTTTTTTTAATTTTTTTTGAACCAAGAGACATATATATCCATCTTCATTTAGCAGATACCATGAGTCTTGCCCGTCTTGCCTTGCAGCGAGTGGCTCTCCTTGGTATATTTGCTGTGCCCATGTCTGCTATGATGATCACGATGACTCCCATGCTGAGTCTCCAGGAAGCTCTTCATCTTTAGCATGCTGTCCTCGTCAACTTGGCCCAGAAGCTCCATGCATAACTTGATGTCATCAATCAACCTATCACATCGCGGCCGAGTAAAGTCCTCGCGCACGACAACCCGGAGCATCTTCATCTTCTCAGTCTTGGGCGCCATGGTGTAGGCGGGGACAATCCAACCGCGGACACGGAGCTGATGGGCGAGGGCAAACTCGTCGTAAAACCAGGGCTTCTTGGTCTTGTTTTCCTTTGTTTGTTCCTTTAGGCGGAAGGCAACAAGCGGAAGACCGGCACCGCCGCCCTCTGACATGATGATGAAGCCAAGGGCCTTTAGAGATGCAGCGAGGTAGTCGGCATTGCGGGTCAAGTTGGACATGACGGCACGGTATCCCTTCTTGCCTAGGCGGATAAGCTGGTAGTACTGACCAATAACCTGCGAGGCACCCTTGGAGAAGTTGAGGGTAAACGAAGCCTGCTCAGCACCGAGATAGTTGATGTTGAAAACTAGCTCCTTGGGTAGGTACTCGGCACAGCGCCAAACAACCCAGCCGACACCGGGATAGACGAGGCCATACTGTATATAAAGTTGTTAGTGACGTGTCGTTGCACAAGGTGTCGTTCACCTTTTGACATCCTTGAACTTGAATAGTCTCTCGCAAGACATTCAAAGACACTTTTGAAGAGTACAACAAAAGTGTCTTTGTTAATGATTCAGATACCTTGTGTCCAGAGACATTGATTGACACCACACGCGGGAGGCGGAAATCCCACTCCAGGTCCGGGACGACAAAGGGTGCTACGAAACCACCGCTGGCGGCATCAACGTGAATCGGGGTCTCGAGATTCTTCTCAATCAAAACATCGTTCAAAGCCTTGACATCTTCGTAGGCACCTGTTAAAGTTAAAGCGTAGTTTTGTTAGTCGGTCTGTTGTTTGATATTATTCCAAGGAGCCATCAACTTACCAGTGTATGTAGTACCCATGATAGCGCATATGCCGATAGTGTTCTCATCAATCAAAGACACAGTCTCTTTGGGATCAATGACAAACCGGTCTTTGGTGCAGTAAACGTAGCGCTCGTCAATCTCAAAGTAGCGCGCAGCCTTCTCCCAGCACACCTGGACAGCCGATGACATGATGATGTTGGGCTTGTCGTAGGGCTTTCCAGCGGCAACGCGCTGGTTCTTCCAGCGACGCTTCATGGCCAAAACGGCGAGCATGATAGCCTCACTGGAACCAACACATGAAGTGCCAACAGCATTGGAATCACCATGGAACATGTGGCTAATCATGCTGACGCATCTGTTTTGGATGTCGGCAGTCTGTGGGTATTCTTCGTAGTCGATAAAGTTCTTCGACAGGGCCTCGGTCATCAAATGCTCGGCCTCATCCTCCATGTAAGTCGTGACGAACGACGCAAGGTTGAGCATGGGATTACCGTCGAGGGACAAGTCGTCCTTGATCATACGGTAAGCAACCTCACGAGGCATCTCTTCCTCGGCAAGCTCATGGCGGGGCAGCTCACGACCGGCAACGCGAGAGCCATAGACGGTGGTGGTGTATGAGTCGAAGGTGTTATCGGAGAGTTCGAGGCGGTCCTTTTGGAGAGCGCGGGCGAGTGGGTCACCAGGGGTTGCGGTGCCGCTGGCGGGGCTATCGACGGAGGAAGGAGGAGGGGAAGGAGATTGGACTTTGGTAAGGTGAACCATTGTTACGAATAGCAAAGAAAGTATCGAGGAGTATCGAATATCAAGAGGAGACTCGGGAATATTTCAGAAAGAAACTAGTTGATAGACGTAAAGGCAAAGGGTTGTCTCCAAGAAAGCATAATTGGTGGGTGAAGGAGAAGAGGGTTCCTTTATAGCCTCTTTGTCCCCTTTGGAGAAGCTCTACCGCAAGTGGCAATTACTCTACATCGTCTATTGGATCTCGGGCCACTAACTAACACGGGGCAAACAACTACCTAGGCATCCTTGGATGCAGCTATCCCCAGGCAATTGCCTAGTTTCTTTTGAACCTTGATTGTGTAATTACCTGATCTTTCTTGTGGGTCAAACACACAATTCGGATCTCGGAGATGTCGGCGGCCGGTGATGATTGGTAAACGGTATATGATTGAAACGCTCTCATGCATAGAAATGAGATGCAGACATCAGGTGATTGAGGGGCCAATATTGCTTTCTCGTTCTAGTGAGTAAAAGAGAGACCCGTCTATTCCCATTGTCCCCTCGATTATCCCACGGGGCGAATGTCAACGTTGCGTTGTCTTAATGGGGGGCTTGTTTCTTTTTGTTCAAGCTGTGATCTAGTTCATGATACTTGAATATTCCCTGCCAATGGACGTCTGTCAAATGACGAAAACGGTCCCCCCCAATCAAGATATCCGGCTTGACCAAATTCCAGCAAAGTGCGCGGCCTGTCTGTCTCTTCCCCAACTATGCTCTGCTGACCACAAGATCAACCTGCTCGCAGCAACACGGCATTGAAGCGAGACACAGCCTCCCGAATATGTCGTCACTGAAAGCACACAAAAGACATGGGTCAAGGTAGGACCAGATACTAAACCCAGAAAGCAGTGGCAAAGACTGAGATGTACTAGAAAAAAATATCATGATTCTGATGCCTCTCTATATGTTTCGGTTCAGCCAGGGAAATAATACAGGATATAGCGAGTGAGTGCTCTTATATCTCGGTACACTGCCAACACATCAACACGCCTTGTCATGATAGATAATGATAAGTCTAGACTTGTCTAGACCCTGAAACCGTTTCAACACTAAGCCGTCCTTCTCCATTCCAGTGTATCCCTCTCTCCGGATATAGACTCTTGTAGTTTCGCTCCCATATTAAATCCATAAAAAAAAACACAAATGTATAAATTATGCTATAAACAAATCAAGTGGGTTGTAACACAACTTCAATCTCCCCATGAGACACCAAAAAACATCACGTACAACCCAAAGGGAAACTCGAAGCTGTATATTTCCCTAAAACGCCAACATTACTCTCACACCTTCATTCATTAACTCATAGTCATGGAAAATGTCCACGCATAACAACAGCTGCCAGTCCTGTATGTATTTATACAGCACTGTATCCACCCCGGGATCCCGAGTTTTGCACTGTGTTGAGAACCTTGCGCGTAAAATCTTGCACTAGATACGGAACATCACGAATGGTGTCGCTATGAGGAAGCAGATCCCAGCCCCGGGCGCCGTAGCGGTTATAGTTGAGCCATGATCCGAAAATCAGGTAGGCGCTAATAAGCATAAAGGCCCTATAGAGAATATCTACTGTCAGATCAAATGAAATCCCTCAAAAAACGAAAATCCAATAACAATTAGCATCACTTACAAGATGATGAACCAGGTGAATAGACCCCAGCCCGCGGTGCCATCGTTGCGTGCAACGTTCTTACACGCGTACTTGGTCTTCCACGTCAACCGTAGAGTCCCGATAGCATCTGGGCCCTCGATTCCATACTTGTCAAACACCAGCGCAGCCCCCTCATTCAAAAACTGCTTCTCCTTCTCACTCGGTTCCTCCTCCCACATATCCACCCCCCTCGCCTCCATCGCCGCCGTCGCATTCACATACTCCACCTCCGCCTCCCACTCTCCCTCCAACCCCATAACCCCCGTATCACACACAAAAGTCACTACCGTCCTCTTCTTAAACTGTTCCTTATGCGGCCCATCAATCGGGAAGATGCCCCCCTTCATCTCCACCGCAAACCCTTCCTCCCCAGCCGACACCCCCTCTGCATCTCCTTCTGCAATAACCTCCCACGGTACACCCCCATATTTCTCCAGTTCGCCCGCCAACGGCACCGCCTCACGGACCGTCGGCTTCTCGTCGCCTTCGTGTTGCGCGCGCTGTACGGCACAGACGCGCGTTCCCGCGGGACACTGTTCGGCAGCGGGGATGTTATCGCCGGCGCGCTTGAGCGGCGCGCAAAGGTCGAGGGTGTAGGTAGTGTTGTAAACGGTGGAGTCTTCGTGGAGAGTGGTGACGACAGAGTGAGGGCCCTTGAGGGGGGAGAGATTGTAGGTGTGGGTATTGACGACTATATTGTCGCAAGAGAAGGTGCCAGCAGCGGCAAATGGGGTGAAGAGCAGCGCGGTGGCTGCTTTTTGGAAGGTCCACTTCATGTTGTGTATAATGGATGGTTGGTCGAAAATAAAGTTCAATGGTTTTTTTCTGAGGGGGGATTTTGTATTGTTCGAATTCGGGCCAGAGTGTGGACTTGTCAAGTTGGTAGTTTTGTAGACGGCTACCGAGTATCAATGATCAATATCGTTTGAAGTCGAGTATCGTCGCAGTCGCGTAAGCCTTATACCTGGCTAAGGATATCGTAGGAGTCGTGCCAAATCTTCGGCACCCTGAAAATTGGGTAGCTAAAATAGAACCGTCTATGCAGGCCTAGCGACAGCGATAGAGCACGCTCAGGGTGATGATGCAGCTAGCTAGGAGCAAGCTGAGGGAAATCCAAGGAATGCGATCAGGTTAGAGGTGCTGATTTCGGTGGCGTCAAGCAGAGGTTATCAGAAAGAAAAGTCAGGAACCTAAATAACAAGGAAATTATAAAAGTAAATCTAAATTAGATGTTTCTAGCGCAACATAAAGAAACAGCACCTTGAATTGAAATGCAAGCTCACAATACAATCACCAATATTTGCCTGGCCTGGCCCATGTCGTCATGAGCTATCAAGAATCCCCACTTTTCAGTGCACGATGTCACGTGCGTGGGTTATCGTACAAGAAACCCTATGCTACATACGAACAGCCATCGTGAACTTTAGTAGACATCACCATTTACAAAGGGAACCCATGATATTAATGTTAATTGTTAATTCATAAAAACTTCAGTACATGAAGAAGAGCGTCAGTAATAACTATTCGCAAACTAACCAACGACCCAAATGAGCCGCCATCGATCTAGGGAAGAGATTCTTCTGATAACTAAGAAATCAACGCCACAGCTTTCTCATTTTCCGCAGGCGTAGTAGAACGTAACCAAATATGACAAGAGAAGAAGATAAAAGAAAAAAGAAAAAAGAAAAAAACAGCCTCCAAGCATTCCACCAAATGATAAAAAAAAAATCCATATCAACCAATAGTAAAACTCCAGGCTAGGCCATCGTCGCGAAGCAGGAATAAAGAAAAAAAAAAGGAAAAACCAGCAGTGACGCCCGATATCTTCTTCTTCCACCCCCCCCCCCGAACGAAAAGAAAAAAACCGAAAAGATAAATGATGATGGTATAATAATAGCGACCAAGAGAAAAAAGGCAAAAAAAAACAATAAACATCCACAAAATTGACGAAAATTAGTACAAGAAGTCGACTAGCGACTTGGAAGAAAGATGAAGTGAACAAGAAAAGAAGAGAGACAAGAGCTGGTATCGTAGCTGAACTATATGCAGCCGCATTCGATATCAACACTCTTGTCACAAGAAAAGAAAAAAAGAGATCCCGCAACCATAACATGGATCAAGAAAGACATGGCATCCACATATCAAGACGATCATTGCATCTGCTGCTGCTGCTGTTGTTGTTGTTGTTGTTGTTGTTGTTGACCCATTATGTTCATATTGACGGCTGCTCCTTGTTGCTGTTGCTGTTGTTGCTGCTGCTGTTGCTGGCGCATAGCCGTCAGCTTGTGCAACGCATGAGTTCTATTCGCATGTTGCATACACCGCTTCTTGACTATTTCATGCTGCTCCGCTGAGAGAGTCTGCGCACCGCCATTCTTTGCAACTTGCGATTTATACAACTCCAACGCCAGGGCGCGCACAGTGTCTACATCGAGCTGATTAAAGGAAGTCATAATTTGCTGTAGTTGAGGTGCCATCTGCTGCTGCTGCTGCTGCTGCTGTTGTTGTTGTTGTTGAGCCGCTTGAGCCACTTGTTGTTGTCTCATGAGCTGCTGTATCTGCAACTGTTGCTGTTGCTGCTGTTGCTGAAGCATGGGGTTCATGCCTTGCTGCTGCTGCTGCTGTTGCTGCTGCTGAGCCGCCGCCATCATTAGCTGTTGCTGTTGTTGCTGGGCCTGAAGATGCTGCTGCTGCTGCTGTTGAATGAGGAAAGCCTGGATATTAGCCGGATTGGCATTTCCGTTGAGCATGTTTTGTTGTTGTTGTTGTTGTTGTTGTTGTTGTTGTTGTTGTTGTTGTTGTTGTTGTTGCATGCGCAAGAGCTGTTGGCGCATTGCTGGTGTCATCTGTCCTCCATTGGCTGCCAACTGCATAGACAACTGAGAGTTGAGAAGCGGTTGATTCTGAGCCATACCGTTCATCATGTTCTGTTGCTGTTGCTGTTGCATACGGATCATGGCCTGTTGCCTGACAAGGTTCTGCTGCTGCTGCTGCTGTTGCTGTTGCTGCTGCTGCTGAATATACATGTGTTGTTGCTGAGGGGTCATGTTTTGGAAAGCAGGGTTGTTCATGAGACCATTCGCTATGTGTTGCTGTTGTTGCTGTTGCAGGAACTTAGCCTGCATGGCTTGTTGTTGAGCAGCCAATAAAGCAGCACCTCTAATGTTTTGCGTCATTCCTTGGTTGTTGAACATGGCCATGTTTGAACCACCGGCAACCATTGCAGGAGGCGGGCTAGTCTGCGACATACGCGGAGTAGGAACCATAGCTGGCCGGACACCTGGCGTTGCCACAGAACCCATAGTGGGAGTAGCAGTAGCAGCAGCCATACGAGGAGTACCTTGGTTATGACTCTGATGACTTCTAGCAGACATGCTAACAGACATGGGAACTGCATGCTGCATAGACGAGGGAGGCCGAGGAGGACTGCCTGCCATATTCGAGTTGGTAGCTTGCATACTGACCCCGCCAAGCATGGGCGAGGAAGCCTGCATAGGAGTACCGTTCCGAACAATGGGCGAGGAAGCCACCGGGGGGTTTTGTTGCCCAGGAAAACGCATGGAATTCCCAGTTGGAAGCCCGTTGACGTTCGCCATAACCGGGGTGCCGTTTGGAGGTACAGAATTGGCAAGTTGGGGCGTGCCTTGGATTTGAGCAGGATTCTGTGTCGGCGTTGGCATTTGGGCATTGGCTAACGATGGAGTTTGTTGGGGCCCAGGGTTTTGTCCAGGTTGAGAGGCAGTTGGTAGTGGTTGACCCTGACCTTGGCCAGCGGCCGCGCGCTGAGCTGCGAGATTCTGTTGAGCCTGAATAGGGGCCTGCAGTTGACCGTTTGGACCAGCACGTCCGTTCTTGGTTGCCATGATCCCAGCTTGAGCTCTCTTCTGGGCTGCTTGCTTGGCTGCAAACTGTTCGCGAAGCTTTTGTTGTTGCTGCTGCTGAGCAATACGTTGCCGCTCGGCTTCGACTTGGCGTTCCTGTTCGGCTTGTTCCCGAGCCTTTTGTAGTCGTTCCTGCTCTGCACGACGTTGAGCTTCGAGCGCCTTGGCCTTTTCCTCGACCTTCTTTTCGTCTTGAGTCTTGCGGATATCAGCAAGACGCGTAAACCGCTCAAATGTTTTAGCCGCCGCAGAAGCGTCCGCATCGCCATTCGAGTTTGTATTTTGAGAAGTAGCGGTAGAGGAACCAAGGCGATCGTCGAGAATTAACATGAAACGCTCCTGGTCGGCAATGAAAGCTTCGTCTGCTTCCATTTCTGCAACAGTCCTCTTTCGGCCCTTGGGCTGAGGAGGCTTCTCCTGGTGCTGAGAGTGCGCGAAAGCCTCAAGAAGTGCAATGGTCTCAAGAGAGCTTTTCGTAGGCTCGAGGAATAACCTGGGAGTAGTGCGGAGAAGGATAGCAGCCTCAATTTTACGAGCATTGGACCCATCGACTTCCATCTTATCGGTCTTGTGTTTTTTGGACGGAGCCAAAGCAGTCGTAGGAGTCGGGGGGACAGCGGCACCTGGCGTAGGCGGGGGATTGGTGTTGCTGTCAAGCGGGGTTATGGCCTTGATGAGGATATCGGATGCAAGCGTCTCGGGGGTTGGCAAAAGCACAACTGTGAATATTCTAGATTTTCGGTCTGACTTTTTGCTCTTGACCTCAACCTTTGTCTTTTCCTTATCGTCTGAGCCGTGTTCGCCCTTCTTCGAAGCATCATTTTCAGAAGGGAACGGCACATATGGGGATGGAGTGACGAAGTTGTTGTAATTGTGAATCGAAGCTTGTGCTGCCTTTTTCTCTGCCAATTCTTGTTTGCTAGTATCCTTCTCTTGGGCGGTTGAGCGATGATCATGCATCTGGACGATTAGGCACCCATCGTAGAAAGTAACTCCAGCCTGAGTGAAAAAGATCATGAGGTCGTGGGGTATTGTGCGAAGCTTGAGATGTTGGAGGAACACCCTCATGGGCGATTGGTAGGAGAAGACGCCATCTTGTTGGTCAAATTTGAAGTGGTTCGGGTGTAGATGTACTATGAGAGAAGGAGGCTTGCCGGCGTGCTTCAGGAGAATGTATTTAGATGATATGTCTACGAATGGGGCATGTTAGTGGGTCATGAGGCATGAGAATTAGACCGGAAAACCGCGTACCGTAAGGTAATCTCTCGATGGGCTGGTTGTTGTTCGTCTCCGATACTGAGTTGAGGCGGTTACCATTGCTGTTTCTGGAATTGCGGCCAGCGCCCAACGACGTGCTATCCGTCCGAGTCTTGATGGCTGGTGGTCTGATGGGCGTCTGATGCCCAGTGGGAGGGGCATTCAACTGGAGCTTCTTGGGGCCGGCACCAGATGCTCCCGATGCACGCGCACCGCCAGCAGTAGTCGAGTTAATGCCCCGTTTGATCTTTGTTCCGCCGGGCAGAATCGGCGGCATGATAGGCGTCGCTGTCACAACTGGAGCCATGATTGGGGGTTTGTTGAAGGCGAAAGGCGCCAGCCGATCGAGCGACAATAACAAGTAGATACGGAGTCGTGCGTAAAGGTACTATGCCGATGATGCGGTTGTGGAAGTGGTGGCGCAATGCATGTGAATTCTAGATGCGCGCAAGGCTATCACCAAAAATTACAAATGACAGGGAGCAGAAATGCGCTTAAAGGGTGAATGATGCGACAAGCGTGACGCACAAGTGCGAGAAATCGGCCGATAGAGAGAGAAAAGATAGATGAGACGAAGCCTGCTGAAGCAGTTGCGATCAATTGAATCGACTAAGAGGATATGAAGCTTAGCGATGTCGAACTCGATGAAAGAATCGTCTGTCTGGTCGCTCGGGATTGCGAAAAAAAGGTGTCGCAACACGTCGAGAGACACACCCTGGCTTGCTGAATGCGTTTTAACGTGCGTCGCCGAAGATAGAAAATTAATCGGAAGGTCGCGATCAGATAATTGGGTGACAATGGACCTTTTTCATCGGAAAGATGACTTTATTTCGTCAGGAAAGTGCCGCCGAATCGAGATTTGCAATGATTTTGATGGAATCGCGCCGCAAATGGATGAATTTTGATTCCGACAATATCGAGACCAATTGATATTGAGAGAGCGTGTTCAGCAGTGGTCACCCGGGCTGCGCGATAGGTGTGGGGTTTTGCAGGCTAGAGTGAACAAGGTTTGCCTTGGAATTTCTGGTCCTTGCTTGTCGTGCTCAGGTCTGAACATGTGGCGTCTCTCGTGGCGTCAAAGCGCAGGCGCCACATATTCACAATATGAATGAATACCCACGTGATACCAGGTCTCTATACACAGTGGTAACAATACACGGCACTGTGTCGTCCTCATTGTTATTAACATGGACATTTATAACATGAAGAGAAATTGAAAGATATTGGTATTCGTACAAGCAGATGGATGCCTTTTTTGAAAACATAATCATTCATGAAGAAGCCTTCAATCATGGAGAAAATGACGTAACTAATCACAGATATATGATATCGAAAATCACAAAGAAACATACACTATATACTAACGCTCAACGGGAACTAGATGTTTCCAAGACGATGAGCGCGGCGTTCATAACCCGACAACCACCTACTCAAGACGTCTCACCCAGTCATCCTGCAGCCGGGGGCCATCCACAACCACGATACCTTTCCCACGAGCTACACGATCCGGGTTTTGCCACCACTTGAGCTTGAAGGTCTTGGGGTTCTTGTCGGTTTCACATTCGCTATCAGCAATACCACCGCTGCCACCCTCGGCACCCACAACAACAATGACATCATACCGGTACCACGACTGCAACTGGGTGATGTAGCTTCCCCTGTCACCTGAAAGAGACTCTTGCATGTAGATAATCTCGGGGTTCAGCGAGCGAAGAATGTGCATATGACCGTTGGGAGTGGTATAGTTCAAAACCATGGCGTCGTTCTCGACAAGGTTGAGGGCCTGGCAGTAGATGGAGTTGTACACGGTAATGCTGCTTGAGGGATGAATTCTAGTCGAGTCGTCGTTAGCAGCGGTGGGCGGCAAAGGTCGCTTGTGACTTAAGTGAAACATACAGAGGGGAGCCGGCTTCCGAGGATCGAGCTTGGTCGTGACCAATGTTGGAGAATGAAGAGCTGAGAGAGGGAGGAGCCTGGCTATGTCCAGAACCCGGGGCGGCGTCCTTTTCCTTGAGGCAGGGAGCATAGATTAGAATGTAAAGCTTGGTCTTATCAAAGTCCAGGTTCTTGGGGATGTGCGACAGGATAGACTAGTGAACCGGTTAATACATGGTCTCCAAAACGTGGACATTTTGTAGATCAACTTACAGCTTGCTCATGGAAGCCCTGGTCGTCCAGGTTCGCATGAGCAAAATCGGCGGAAACGACAATGGCGACAGTCTTGCGGTTGGGGCGGGTAGAGATACGGGAGTTGGTGCTCATGCGCGAAGCAGGACGGTTGATGGGGTTTTCTGGAGAGTTCTGGGCGGGAGTAGCGGGCTTGATGTCGGGAGTAGCTTGCTTCGATGAAGGCTGGGAGGGCTGAGGCGTATCGTTGCGGTTAACATTGGCCCCACGATTGTGCTTAGCATCGGCCTCCTCGGACCACGTCTCGTGGTCCTGGAAAGCGGACTTGTCTTCCTCACGGATGGACTGGAGAGTGTTGGCGACGGCTGCCGATGCTGCTGAAAGACCACCTACGATGCTTTTCCCGGCAGAATCGAAGAATTGCTGCGGGCTAGGAGTGCGCGCCAAAGCACCATGCATGCGCGCCTGCCAACTAGACGGATGTTCCTCCTCTTGGGTTGCGGCTGCGGCCTTTTCCGTGGCCTCGCGGTCGACCATTTCAGGACCAGACTCGTTTTCGGTTGCGCCGCGGTCGCGACCACGCGCGAAGCGGTCTTCGTTTTCGTCATAGTAGTCGAGGCCAGCCTCGGTCTCCTCCTCGTTCTCCTGGCGGCTGATGACCCAAGCCGCGACACCAAGTGTGGCGACGGCGACGGTGACTGTTAGCGGGACCCAGAAACCCCAGGCGCCTCGGCGGCGCAAAGAACTGCCTTCGGCCATGTCGATAACTTGGAGTCTAGGGGAAGGGTAGTGGTCGATTAATGTTCAGTCTAAAGAAGCTAGATCTAGGATATTATTATCGACTCTCAGCATTGCACAGCGCGGTCGGTAAAGCGCGATAATCGGCGGTCAAGGGGGACCGTGTGCAATCGCCGGGATTGTCTCAAGCCAACCTGGCAGTAGTTGGAGGGGTAGTCGCAAAATGACGGATCGCAATCACGGATTGACGGTCGAATCGTGGGTGCAGAAACAGCGGCCGTTTGTTTGGTGTTGTGCTGCCTCGCTTGTCGGTAAAAGCTGGTCCAGGCTGGGTCTAGCTATCAACCCTGCTGTTGAAGGTTCAAGCAACAGAGTGGTTGGTTGCTATTGTTGGATTTGAAGTACAACTGGGGGCAATAGGAAGAATAAGAACAGGTACGAACTAATACGCGACAAATATAAAAGATAAAAGAAAAGAAGAAAAAAATTAACGCGCTGTGAGCATTGGTTGGCGCTGAGAGATGTGATCAGATATCAGAGTTTGACACGAGAATTATTCACGTTGGGCAAAATTCACGGTGGACACTATCTTGAGAAGGTGCTCGGTCAGTTCTTGCCTAGGCTTTCGTTCCTTCCCAAAACTGTACGTTTTACTTGTGGCTGGACAGCGGCATGGATAGATGGATGGCAACTTTGAATGCAGCAGCAAGCGTACCCATTCTCTTGCAACTTGACTGAGCCGTTTGGCGCAAAGCAAAAAATGCAACCAAAGAAAGTGGGCTGGTGGGCTTTCTTCTCGTTCTGTTTAAACAGAGCTCTGATGCTAAAAGCTGTGTGGAGGGCCATAAAATAGCCCAGGACCAGGATGTGTTAAACGCGACTCCAAATTTTGATTGGGTGAGACGAGGACTGAGAGCACAAAGTAAACAAATCCCCACAACAAAAGCCGGGGCAGTTACTGCAACTGGGAGGCCTTAATTCCTTAATTGGCAACTGTAACTTTCAGTAGCTTCTACAAGCGTTCAAGTGGCAAGAGGCCGAGGCCGGGCTCTGAAGTCGTGATATTGAATACTGAGGTATTCTTATGGAACTCTACATATAACTTCGGGCTTCAAGGGATTGATTGCTTCGTCGTACAGTGGAACTGCAGGGCTGAACAGCAACTATTCCCACTGACATGCATCGTTTGGCACGGCACGCACATGTGCTGCACCAAATGTTACCAACGACGAGGACATTTTTGCCGAGGGTGATCCGATAACTTCCCTAATCGGTGAGCAAGTGTCAACAGCTGTCATACAAAATAATGAATCACCTCATACGGCATCATGGATCACAAGTTATCAGAAGTCGCATGTGCTTTGAAGCGAAAAAAGCAATAATTATATTTCTTGGGGTATAAAATCGGTCAATAAATCCAACCATCTCACGAGCGGATTTCATATGAGATAATCAGAATGCAATAGCACAATGACCATTGGACCCGGGTTTACTCTATTCACTGCCGACTAACAGCTTAGCTCATGGCCAAACCAGCAAAGATAGCGGCTCCCATGCCGACAACAGCACCGGCGTTGGCACCGGCTGTAACAACAGCGCCACCATCTGAGGTCGCGTTGACAGCGCCCTATAATACTGTTAGTTCGGAATCTTCTACTCTCATAGTAGTGAATATTTGTAGACTTACAGTGGAGATGGCAGTGCCTACAACAGTGGTAGAAGTGACAGAAGTAGCAACAGCGGAAGTAGTGACGGCCTCGGGGGTGGCAGTGACAGCTTCAACAGTAGTCGCAGCAGCAACGGAAATGGGAGCAGAAGTGACAGCGGAGGCGGTGGAAGCATCGATGGCGCTAGAAGCTGAGGTGCTGACAGAGATGCCACAAGATGAAGTAGCCGCTTCGACACTCGAGCCATTGGACTTCCAGATGTCATAGGTGGCAGCACAGGCCTAGCAGCCTTCAAGGTATCCTAGCCAGGTAGTACTATCACAGCTTAGGGAAGCAGCGTCCTGAATGGCGTAACCTGATATATTTCATATACTGAGTTAGTTGAGTCTCGGTGAGGACGGGATGACTGTTTGTTCATTGGAGAGCCTCAAAAGCTAACACTGGTATTGGAATCTACATACCGCAGTTGGCGTGGCAGGCGTAAGCGGCCTCGGAGACAGCGCGGGGGTCGATTTTCATGCGCTTTATCACCTGGAGGTGCAGGTCGGTGGCGATGACCGAGGAGGCGAAGGCGGCAACAGCGAAGAAACGCATTTTGATTAATGTATATTAGGGGAATTAGATATAATATTGAACAAATGCAACAAACAAGAACGAGTGACTGTAAAGGGATCTTTGTTGTGGGAACGCGATTAGAACTTGATGAGGGTGAGGGTGAGAAGAAAGAGATGGAAGTATCAAGACCCAAGAACAGGATATCTCTTGCCCTTTTATGCCAGATGATAATACTCAACGGCTCCGAGGATTCTTCCATGATATGACCATAAGTCGACCGGTCTACTAATTGCATTAGCAATTCACGGTATCTAATGTCCATCTAACCTCTAGTCGGCTCTCACTTGGCAACCAAGCGACCGAAAATAATACCATTGCATCCGCAAGCTCGAGAAAACAAAGATCTGATAACTGTGCCTTGGCATCATCTCATTATGCATGTTCCGGGGAGGCACTAGTTTGGAGCCCACTTGATGCGTGGAGGTTGACATGGCGGATAGAGTCGATGGAACATTGACCGGGCAATAGCAACAAGGGAAACTCCACTGGGTCACATGTAAACTATACTCAAGTGATACTTTGGAAAAAAAGGCGCAAGAACTATCCGTTCCTCTGTAAGCAGTATGTACTTTGTTTGTACCCTTGGCCTGCCGGATAGTCGTCAAGTCAACTTTTTTTTTCAATAGTTTACTCACTTATTAGAAGGAGTTCTTCCTACTAGTCATGGTCCATTCGACCTGGCAATATCCACTAAAGAACTTGGTGAAACCAAGTCTCATATTGCAGTGGATTATCTTATCAGATCGGGTCAAGTTGTCCGCGATGGCTTGTACTTATATTTCGTATAAGAGTCTATATCTTGAGCAAACAACAGGCTTTCATATGTCACTGTTACACTTTCTCCATACTACCACCTTGTTTCCACCAGAAGTTGTTACACTGGATGTCCTTCATGTCCGATTGTCGGAGTGCTGAATTTTCAAGTTAACACACCAAGCACAAAGACGGGAAAAAAGACAGGCCTCAGCCTCCCCCATCAAACACGCCATAGAAAACATGGATGTGTCAAGGACACTAATGATGACGATACCAATCCCTACTATTAATCTAATCAGATCATCTACAGCCAATCACAGTACAGGATCTGATCGTACGGGCCCCACTCTAACGTTGGGTGTCGTGTTGTTGGCGTATCTCAGACCAGAAGAAGACTTGAGCGATCTTTCCTTCCACGTTTTGATAGCAGCAGAGAGGGAGATGGCTCGGTGAATTTTGCAGTCATCGATCAGCCTTGTGATTGCGAGGTGATTTGCATTTAAAGTTCCTTCCACGAGTCATCAACGTGAGGTTTCTTACAGATCTCAAGCAGTCCAACTCAGTGACTCTAACCATGCCGGCGTGATATTAACGGGTGCCTGCTTCGTGGGAATGAGCAAGATCATACGACAGGCGATAAGTCACGGAGAACATATCTCACATGGTTGGCGCTAGCATCAACCTTGAAGTTTAAGAGGAAACGTTATTGGATGATAGACCCACCAAGTTATCTGGCAATGTGGTGACGAGTCTGGGTCTGACCCAAACTCGAAGAATACAAAAGAACCCGCTCATGCATCACATTTGCCAATTTCTTGTATAAGATAAACGACGACAGCTGCTAATCTTGTAGTCATGGCGCTGGTGAGTTACAGGTCTTGGCTATAACTATGAGAGGTAGATCTAGCTTGTAACTAAAGGATATTCTTATATAATCGTAGTTGATAGCGTTGAAATCAAGGGAAACAATTCACGAGCGAATCCAGCACCAACAAAGAATACTGCATTTTACAAAACCAGACTTAAACCTTTTATTGAGATATGTTAGGGTTGTGGGTTAAATATCATACAGTAACCCTTGTTAGTCCTTGAAAAAACCAACCCTGAAATGTGACGGGCTTTAAATGCTCGCATGTGTGTACGGGGGTGTGGTCTACCTGATTAACAGCAGATATTATCTATGGAAGCAGATATGATTATTGATAGCGACCAATGATCGCTATACATTGATACTTGCGATCTAAACTCGCTCATAGTAGAGTTTGCACCAAGTTAATGCCTTTGTATGTAGGGGCGTTATCCCTAATAATAAACCACATGATCACGTGACCCTTCGCAAAGCTCCTGTGCAGGTACTTATGACGCATAGCTCCTGCCAAACCGAGCACTTGTCGCTAACTACCAGGCGTCAATAGTGCAAACCTCTTGTCCGCCAAAGGCAACTGCCATAGAAATCAACATTCAGAAGCTAAATTAGCAAAATAAGTAATTACTAGAATTCAATTGAAATTGCTTCAGCCTTGTATCACTTTCCACTGGTAAGACGGCACCCACTAACTTCATTGAAGCTCTCACATCTTTCTCATTGTCGCAGTCGCATTTTCAAGATGGGGGCGGAACCAGTCATCCAGTTATATTCTAACACTATTGTAGGCATACCACGGCCTCATATTCATTTACATTACACTACCCCGTACTCTATCAACATGCCTCACGCCGTGACAGGCCCATCACCCGGTGTTCAGGCCCTTATCCTGTGTGGCCCGGGCTCTTCTTTTACTACCTTCAACACCAATCCTGATGAGAACCCAAAGGCTCTCCTCCCTATTGCCAACCGCCCTATGGTCTGGTATCCTATTGAGTACTGCTACAGAACTGGTATTACTGATATCACGTTGATCTGCCCCGCGTCCGCAAAAGATGCCATGCAGGCCGCTCTGAGCACCAACCCGGTGTTGACCGGCCTTCCTCACCCCCGTCCCGAGATTCTTGCCCCCGCCGGGCTCACCCAAACCATGGGTACCGCCGAGATCCTAAGATTGCCCGAAGTCCGGTCACTAGTTACTAGTGATTTCATGGTGCTTCCTTGCGACCTTGTGTGTGACCTAGCTGGCGACAAGCTTTTGCATTCATGGATGGTTCAGTGCACCAGCCTCGGAGACTCTATCGGTTACGATAAGCTTGCTGGTGAGTCCAAGGCGAAACGCAGTGGTGGCCTTAGCGTCTTCTATGAGACCCGTGGCGATGCGCCCAAGATCAAGGGCGAGGAGACGGACTACATCGGAGTTACCAAGATCCCTGCCACCGCGGCTTCGACGGAGAGAGACTCTCTTCTTCCGGATATCTCAAACCTTGTTCTTTCTATGCCTACTGATTCATACAAGGATCTGGTTGAGACCAACAAGGGAATCCCCATTCGCCACAGCCTTCTTCAGAAATACCCCCGCGTGCGCCTCATGTCGTCAAAGCGTGATGCTCACATCTATATTCTGCCAAAATGGATCATGGACTTTGTTGACAATAACGAGAAGTTTGAGAGCATCGGCGAAGATGTTATTGGTTGGTGGTCCAAGGCTACTTGGCAAGAAGGCTTGGGTGCGAAGCTCGGTCTGAGCTCTATTCTGAACCCCAAAGAGAGTGTGGAAAACATTGTTTCACACAGTGGCAGTGACACTGCTTCCATTCGGGGCGAGAGCCGGAGTGCCAGTAACGCCCAGATCAGTGCTACTATCGATGACGCCCCCCAGTACTCTCCTCTTAAGGTTGACGTACCCCCGATTCAAGCATACATTCACTCCATTCATCCTGCGGATCCCACGGGCCCTATGATCCGCCGTGTCGACACTGCAAAACTCCTGCTCAACGTTTCTCTACAGCTCGCTAAACTGCCGTCAATCGAGGAGGTGGGCGCCGAGGCAGCTTCGCCGTTTGCACATGCGCGTAAGGTTGCATACCCGGATGGTGTGCGGCCACGCACGACCATTACAAAGCAGGATTCTTTGGTGGCGGATAACGTGATGGTCGAGGAAAAGACTTCAATTAAGGAGTGTGTGGTTGGTGCAAACTGCCAGATTAGCGAGGGTGCCAAGCTTGTGCAGTGTTTGTTGATGGACGGCGTTAAGGTTGGTAAGGGTTGCAAGTTGACTCGGTGTATCTTGGGCAAGCGTTGCGTAATTGGTGACTGCTCCGTGTTGACTGACTGTGAGGTGCAGGAGAACCTGCTGGTTGAGCCCCAAAGTAAGTTGACTATCCGATTTGTTATGTTTCCTATTTGGATACTTGGTTCAATCGGGAAATGGAGATCACTATGTATACCATGGTGTGTATATTTGGGGTTTATTACCTTCTATCTTGAGGAAACTAAGAGTGGCTATGAAGGTCGAGTGAGCAAGTACCGATGGCTTTGGTCACTTTGGTAGTATATAGAGTCCCACGTAAGCTAGCCGATCGGTACTGGCCCTTGTAGGATATGGCCGCATAATTTTTTTCGATGCAGTCTTCAATGATCTACCCAGCTGTGCTTTGTACTCTCAAAGCTTTGGATCTTTTGAATCAACTCTACTTTGATCTTTTGCTAACACCTGTTTTCTTCCACAGCCGAACAAAAGGACGACCGTCTGATGAGTTCCGAGGGCCTCGAGGCTTCTGATGATGAGGACGAAGATATGGACGGCCAGGATGCCGATGAAGAGTGATAGTGCTGTGGATGAGAAATTTTTATCTGGTCTGGATCGGCGTATGACAGGACCGCCATAGATATGGGTAGAACAAAAAGTACAGGTGGATCTAATGAATGGAAATGAATGAATATCAACCTTGGGCTTCTGACATCTGATATCTCTGGATGTCCTGATAGCGGACTGTAAATCAGCGGCGTAGGTGCATATTCTCCAATTAATAGAAGACCAATGGAAGGTTCGGTGCTCTTTGTCATTGTCACTGTCACGAGTCAAGTACCGTGTAAAGCGTGGTAGATTGAGTGTCTGTGCTTGTTTCTGAGGCTGACTTTTATATGGAAAAACAAAAAGAAGGGCGATTTGGAGGCTCAGCGGAGGTGGTCTGTGCTATGTTCCCCATGGACATGGACATGTATCGTCTTTTCGTCTCGGCAAGAATGGAGATGGTTTGATTCCTGGGAACGACAGTATGAAGAAAGGAATAACGGGATGTCTGAAGAATGAAAATGACTAGCAGTTTACATGGTGAACTAATAAAGACTATCCTATAGAGGACACACCAGGAGAACAGGTGTAGGTTTGCGTGCCACCGGATGTCAAGATACTAGTGCTACAGATAACAAAGCTTCTCATGAAATCAGTAACTTGGTTGTGTAAAGCATACGATCTTTGAGAGTATCTAGATGTAGCACACAGTGTGTAGCACACAGTGTGTAATCTGTGTTCCCCGGCTAGGCGGGCAATTTCCATACACGGAGATGACCCAAGTAGTACAAGCCAAGAGCATATGTCGGTATACGATAAATGGTACACGGAATGTTCTATTATCACTTGCGGACATTTAGGGAATAATGGGGACTATGATTATTATGTGAGGTAATTATAATAGTGATGGAAACTTCATGATCGGTGCCAAAAAGGAAATCGTAACATACACTTGATGTGTATGCCAACTCGATGCCCAACGATCCCAAATGCTTATCCTGATGAATAGTCAAGCGGTGAGTTGAGTAGTGATGCATCTGGCTGTATGCAGCACATCCCACCATCGCAAGTAGTTTCCCATCTTGGTGCAACAGCTACCATTCATCCCGTCAGCCTGAGCATTCCGCCCCAACTTGTACACAACCCATTACCGTTCCGGGATATGTATTCAAGCTACTACTGTTTATAGTGTGCCACCTCGTCTTTAAAAGCAACACATATAGACCTTGATATGGGGCGAGTGACATCACCGATGCATAAACCGGCAGGTTGATATGCAATATAAACAAGACATCTCCTAAAACCTAGGCGGTGAGCGGCCTCGAATCTTTGACTGTGCAATTATTCCTCCATCCAGCCTGTTGACATCATGCTGCAGATCCTCGGGCTCTCGCGCAATACAAACGGGTTAGATATCTAGAACCGATGTGTTAACTGGGTTGCAATATATCTAGAGACCGCTAGATTCTGCAAGCAAAATTCTGCACATGACCGGTTTCGTTCACTTCCGTGTCTTGCAGATTGGCAGAGGACATGGGGGGTTGATGGAACCAGCTGCAACTACGTATGCAAGTCTCGGAGTCGCCATGTGAAATGGAGTTTACAGAGGTGTGGAAATGTTAGTGCGTGGGAGTGACTATAGATCAAATTGGAAAATTGTGATGTGGTAGATGCAAAGATCGATGAGTGGCATTGACACTGGAAATTTGCAGCTGAACATTGGCATCTCGGTGTATGTGTATATTGCCCGCAAGTATGCATCCTATGCATGTGTGTCTCAGGCTTCACCCGCAACTCTGGAGACAAGAGCCAACCGTCTAGTATTTTCCGCCTGTCACCACAGCCCAGCGGGACAAAGGCGATCAGGGCATCAGGCATAGGATTATTGGAGACGCTATGGTCAAGCTTTGGGAAAATCACCAGTAACAAGCTATGAATGACAGATGATGCAGGCAAGTGAGGGGGGGATTCAAGTGAGGATTCTGGGAGTATACTACTGGCCAGTAGGAATTCCAGCCGGGAGTTACGAGTCGTTACATGGGGAAGTTGCAAGTGTCAGAGAAAGACATGATGATAAATGATACAATGGGTGGCTCAAACATAGTAGTCCGTGGGTGATGTCCTTTTATTGTTGTAAGTTGAAGACATTGGACTCAACCTACCCTCGTATTCAGTTGATTTTGGGCATAATACAATTTGCTCAAACTCAGTATATAGATTTATTGATTAGAGAACAGTCCATCACTGCAGATAGGGCAGTGATCTAACATCCCAAGCTGCCATGTATGGAGAGTGTTAGAAACAGACAATTCAGTGGCCTTTTCCTTGAAGTTGAGATGATAACAGACCTTGAAACTTGTCAAGTCAAACCTCGGTTCATGGTCACATGCCATTTCTCGAGAATATGGCTGTCATTTTAGGAGCTACTCATGCTTACAGCAAGTTAAACTTCCTGGGACTTCAAGGAACTCTTCGGGGGTACTCCTCAACTTCAAAGTCGCCGATCAATGATTCCCAAAGATGCAGGAATCCTGTTATGTACACTCCTCTCCCCGAGACTAATTATCAACATGCCGATTTGCTCTAACGGGTTCAACATAGACCTAGTTCGACAAAGAGGGGAGGAGATCAAGCTGGCCACCGGGGGACCGTCCCATCTAGTCATGGGTTTATTATGAATACAACATGATCTTCATGTTTGGAGTTCAAGCCTGGCTTTACCTGCTAGATAAGGCTACGCTATCTCTGGCCATTTTCGACGGAACATAAAGAGTAATAGAACTATATATAGAAGTTTTGGCCGTTGCGTGGCAAGTATGGGCGGCGTCTTGTGAAGAAAAAAGAAAGAAAAAGGAAAAAATAAAAGAAAAAGCATCAAGGCATAAGAAAAGGTAATCCACCATGACAAGGCCCCATGTGAGGGAGTCGAGGCCCAGTATTTTGATATATGATAGATTGTCAGCTTCCGAAGCAAGGAACAGACGGGATAAGGAGTTTAAGCTGTTGATAATCCGCGTAGTCCGGCAAGGCGTGGGGTCTGTGTATTATGCTTCTAATTGGCCTATTTGACATGGGAATATCCTCAGTTTGAACATGGCCCGTGAAGCTCCAACTCTCGCCCGTCTCGCAACCCGAATATAAAACCCAGTGTCTAGAGAGTTGTCGGGAACAACACTAACTACACGTCGCCAATAGTTTCCACGGTTAGTGGAGGATGTGCTCCACACCGGCAGGAAGCCGCCGGGAACCGCTTGACACGAATTACAAGACGTATTTGTCAGAGAGTTATTCACTTCCAAAAACCGTCTACCCCTCTTCTTATCTCTACTAGTCCAAAGCTTTAGCCATGTTTAAGGCCATGATGTATAATCGTAGGATATCAAAGGCTGGTCCTTGTGTCAACTAGTCGAGTCATTACTAAAAATATATGCTCTATCTTGTGATGATCCCATTATACGGTGGAAGGACAACGGAAATAGGCTGCTTGTCCGGGGTTATTAACGAATCAGTAGTATGAGACCAAGGATCTAGAGGATGAGGCAAGACACACAGACAACCGCAACGGTGGAAAAAAGAGAAGACGCGAGGGGCGAGTCAACGAATAGGAGAGTGTATGTAAGTAGATCAGATATCCTCTTGTTATCCCAATGAATCCCTCCCTCACCCCTCCCCTCCGCCTATCAGAGGGAAAAAAACTGGAATACTATGGAATCAGTGGGTGAGTGAGGCATAATCTCATACTGCAACATGATGTTATAAAAAGAAGGAGTCATTAGCAGAAAGAAATATGGGGTTAGTTTTGCATAAGCTGAAGTTGTCTAGCTAGGATCAGACTGGTCAACCTGTGCCATAGGCTGTCGGATGAGGAACTTACTGTGGATATAGGTGGGACTGTTGGAGCTCTAGATTCAGGTGACAGAAGGCACTAAATTAGAGCTGTTTAGTTGGTTTTGAAGCTAGTAGCTGGCGGCTGATGTGAGGGATGAGATATATATATATGAGAAAGGGTGTTTGTCCAGGTTATTCAGTATACCAGAAAAGAAAAGCCTAAACAGCTAATGAGGCTAGTAGTTTCTCTAACAAGGTTTCAAGAATCTGCCGACGTATGTGGCGTTTGGGCAATTCTTTGTACTGGTGCAGATTGGGAAAACAAGAGGATCAACGGGGCGTCATCATTGTAGAGTTGCACATATGATTATTCTTTTCCAGATGACAGATCGGCGTCAAGGAATCATTTAGGATGGTTCCCACGAGGTACCTTGTGGGATTCGATATATCATGGTCTGTAAATAAAAGGAAATGAGTGGCTAAAGAGCGAGCAGGAAGGCACGATATAACGATTCGGTCCATCCATTCGAACGGCTTAGCAGGGACCTACCCCAGAAGACCCAGGAGATATCTCTATATAACATATGTTGGGATAATTCAAATACAGACGGGCAGCGATCGACGATCGATCTAGTCATCAAGTGAGTGATATCTAAGTAGGTGAACACACATAACTAAAAAGGGAATGTATAAGGGGGAAGAGAAAGTGGGAGGTAGTTGGTGTAATAATCACTTGGAAAGTACTGGCAAAATTTTGGAGCCTGCTGCCGTGCCGTGCGTGCATGCTATGGTCTCATTACAAATGGAGGCTGATGTTCAGCTGGGCTGCCGATGTATGGTAGCAGTTACAGTGAGCGAGCACAATAAAAGGCCTTGCTGATATTATGGCGAGAGCCGAATGGTATGTAGAGGGGTAGAGGGGAGAGGGAGAGGAGGGCAAGGGCAAAGAATGGCATGATGAAGTAGCTTGATTTGAGAATAACTTCCCAGATTCCGGGGATAAACGGCCATGTCTTATCTATATTTCTAATTACATTCCTGGAAAAAATAAAAAGATACTTGCTATCCGGTCGAGTTTCACGATTTCCCGAAAGCTTCATCCCAGGAGCGACGCGTATAATATCCAATAGTCCCGATCACCGAAGCCAACAGATCTTTGTTGTCGTTCCATAAGGACCGGTGGGAGCTTCAGTGTGAGTGTAAATGGCAGAGTAGCTCCTTGTTCTCAATATCATGAACCTGGGTCAACTCCGTGATATATCCGACAATGCAATGGAGCCTGTGCTTTTTCTCGGATGGACTAAACCCTTGGTATATCTGTGTTTTTTCTAGCTCTCATCTCCAGACTCAACTTGACCACTAACTTGCAGAATATGCCCTGTCTACTGAAAAAAGAAAAAAAAATTCCAATATTTCGCTTCTATTCACAGGCTACCTCCGTGAGGCGGGTCATCATATCATACACTTCAGCAAACACCATGAAATCCATTAGTAATCCCCCCTCGCATAGAGATATCAAAGCCCGGGATACAGAAAATGGTTGGGTCCGAATCCTTCTCTACCTATTTTGGATAATTATTGTCATAGATCGACTGCTTTCCATGCTTTCTTTTGCAAAAGAGTCACATCCCTTGTCTGCTGAACTTTTAGAAAAATAAAAACACTCTCCCAGGGTTCCAGCCCCAAATCCCGTCTAAGAAAACCTATACATTTACCTACATTGGAAAATGACCATTACCCCAGCCTCACTCACTCACCCCCCCCCCCGGTTGCTCCATCAAAGATATGACATGTCATTTTCCACTATTGCACGCCGTGCATCCCCAGCGCCCCTCACATCTTCCCCGAATCATCATATCTGTCATTCCAGACTCATATATTACTCCGACTAATCACTCAAAAGCACACAAAACACACATTTCGACCAAGAGATGACCGCAACTGCTGGCCCCGCCCGGCTCACAGCCACCGTTTCCCGAGACTTCAATGACGAAATGGCTTGCTTAAAACTAACCTCCTCGATGTCCCAAAATCCTCTCCGAGGTCCAAAAGTGTGTGTCAAGTCATCAACTATCGGAGCCATATCATTATATGGTTTGCCTTATGTTTCTTTGCTTTTTTTTTTTTTCTCGTCTTCATGGGTGTCGTAATGGCCAACTCGTTGAGAGGGGAAGGGGGGTTGGAGGTAGACTTTACTCTGGCTTACAAAGGTAGGTAGGTAAGTACCTATGTAAGTACATGTCGCCTGTCCAGCTGAAGTTATCCAGTATACCGAATGGCACATGTTAAGCTAGAAGAAGTGCAAAAGTCTCTGGTACAGTCTATATGGAGTCATTTGTTAACTTTCAGTGGCGGATTTTATCTGGCTTCATAGATTGACGATACAGCAAGTCTAACCTGACTTCTAGCTTCGCTTATTCACAAGGGAGCTTAACTCGACTGATGTTTGTCACTAAAACGCTAAAAACTCAAGTCTTTTCTCTCCCTTGATTCTTCACGTCTTCACTCGAAGAGATAGACAATATCCTAGTCTTGCTGGTATGTATCCCTTCACCTATTTCAGTTTACCAACATCAAAATGATTAGAAAATAATTGTCAAGGACAAAAAAAACAATACCTGGTCGGATTTAGACCTATCAGCTGAAGGGTAAACTATGGTACACTACCTACTTAGCATGGATCTGTGTATATAACACCAAGACATTTACCAATTCAAAGCCCAAAGTAGTCATAACAATCACCGTGCGGACTATGTCGTTTCCATTTTAGTCGGTTTACCAGGACGAAAAAATACAAACACCCTGTTCATGGACCGAACCAGACTGTGGATAATGTAACTCTTCATACATTAGTCGCATATATATATCAGGCACCGAAATGCAAGTTGTCTTATAGAAACCTTGGCCCAAAATGGCTACTGTTGCTGGTGGCGTCTGCATCATCATGCTTTCCGACTGTCCGCAGTACACTTTCTTTTCTTCTAAAGATGTCTCTCTTTTATATATAGACGAGTCATGTATATAATAATAATAAAGATAATAACAATTAAAAAAAAAGAGTGACGTCTCCATACAAGTGCATAGACACACCTATGATCGCAATAGCCTTCTGCCGAAGCCATGCACCACAATGTGTGCAACTAGCCATGACAGGCTTGGAAAAAGGGAAAATACTCTGTCGAGAAAGTACATACTTCTCTCTCAAGAATGGAGAATACTTCCTGGGGCTGAAGGATAAAGTTGCTATGCAAAGAAACTCAAATACTTTACCAGTAATAATCAAGGGAAATTTGGACCTGCTTGAGATGAACCGTAAGGGGGG